>PNEQ01132904.1:19038-65034 GCA_003012365.1 Medauroidea extradentata | reverse complement strand
AGTCGGTTATTCCCCGCATTACAGGGGTCTAAAAATAGATATTTCATCATGTTTCGGATGTGCTGGCTGTCACGTCGGCCGCCCTCGAAGGGTTAAGACGCAGTTGGGACAGGTATCTATGACGTAGGTTCGGCGGTTTTCCCACTATGAGCCACCCGGGCTTTGAGTCATCGGCCAGCCTTCAAGGTGTTACGAAACAACCGCCGACCACTGGCCTCCAGGAACATGGCACGCAACAATATTCAATTGCTGTTTGTCATTTAGGGCGATCATAAATAAATTTTAAATTATTCTGCATGGTAATTTGATTAATTACTGTAACGAAATATGTTCGTGTTAATATGTTTAAGTTGTGTGTTCGGAAAGGACAGAATTGCAACATAACGTTGTACACGAAGAACATTGTCCACGTAATGTGTTTGCCGAACATAATAGAAAAAACACTACTAAATATACTACAATAATTATAATTGTATGTTGTTGCTGGGTTCCTATAAACTGTACTTGGTCGGTAACATCGCTATTGTATAGACTATATATATTTTTATTCAACGCTAATGCCCACTTCTTAGGTCTACTTTTTATTGGTGAAGTTTGTAACTGTACTAATGTATTTAGTTATCCTTACTGAAGTAGCGAGCGCCTGGCCGGGGACATCAACAAGTAAAATAAATGAATGTTTCTGGGAGACTTAGGGCGGTGTTGCGTGCACACAAGGTCTAGGGAGCCAGGAGGAAACATAAAACATCCGCGTCACGTCGCCCAATACAAACCATTTAGCATGGCCGCGGCGAGGGAGGCAGTCCCGCGACACTCACTAGTCGAGGGGCAAATGAAAACAGATGGCGGGAATTCCCAGCACCGAGTTCATATTTTCACCACACTGCAGTCTGCCTCCAGCAACCCGGCAATTACTTCGCAGTGCCGAGGCGGGCCGCTCTTCACTTCTCTCTTCAACGCTATACGCCGTTCACACTAAACTGAGCACTTATACACACTTATATACTCACGTCTTCCTATATGTATCTTCCCGCAACATACTACTACCGCGATATGTGGGAACGAGAAGGGGGTGGGGAAATATGTGAGCAAAAACGATGTGTCGTGATCTCCTCAGAGTGGTATGGGAAGGGGGGGGGGGAGGGGCAGCGGTCTGCAAGTAGGTTGGGAATGAACGTCTTGCTGTGACGTGTCCCTGAATTTCAGAATCCACATGTGTGTATGTGCGCTTATAACGCTTTGAAATATAAAATACTCGCGCCATTGGACTGTCTGTTAAATGCGACAATTTTCTCTACGAAACTATATGTGTTTAGTTTACGAACCTCGGAAGAATAACTAATTTTACTGTTAAAACAATAAAATGCTTACATATTATTATATTTGTTAAAATACATGATAATTCATTATAAAATCGACCAGTGCTTACCAATTATCATATTTCTTAAAATACACGGTATTTCATTACAAAATCGACCAACCTTGAATCAACTGATCAAAAATAATATAAAGTGTTGATATTTTTCAAGGGTTCTAATGTTGTTACACGTATAGTATATCGAATATACTGAATAAATAATTTTAAACAAAAAAATGTGAATCATATGTTAAACCTGTGGAGTATATTGACTAAAAATTACGAATTAATATATGACTGTGACTGTAGTACGTTATTCCTAACATATTAATTTACTTAAATTATAAATATTATCTTAAATTATAAGTTTTAAGTTAGAAGGGGTATGTATAATTTTTTTGTATTCGGTGAGAAAAAGATTGTGGATATTCATACGGCTTAGAGCTAAACACATAAAAAACATAATTAATGGGCTTTCAAGAATACTATTCAATTAATAATTACGCTTAAAAAGCCAAACACATACTACTTGACCAGGAATGCCGTGGGGTGGGGGTGGAGCAATTAATTGTCGTGACATATCTACAGACATGTAAGCATAAATATTTTATACATAAGATCAATAATATATAATTTACAACTGAACAATATTTTTCGAATTAAAGGATTCAATGGAGTGGATTCCTGAGTCGGAAAAAACAAAAGAGAAAACATTCAATCTAATACAATTGACCGTATGTCAGCTAAATTTTGTCATATTAAATTAAACAAAATATTTAACAAATCAATTACAAAACTAGTAACACAATTTAAAAACTAAATGTGAATATTTAAGAAAATTAATAAGTATCAAATTTATTATTAACAAAAACAAATTAATTATTTTAACAAGAAAATAAAAAACATGAAAGTAAATATATGAAAAATCAATCAATACGATAGTAAATGTTTAAAAATAAAAAAAATAATGAAATTAAATATATTGAGCAAACAAATAAATTAAAAAGTTCAAAACAATTTTAAAAATTGAAATAATTAAACACACAAAAATAAATAAATAAAAAGTATGGAAAAAATTAAAATATAGAATTCCATTTACTATAATATTGATGGTCAGTGGCAGCCCTCAGTCAGTGAGTCACGCGCCTTGATGACCGTCTACCCGCTTTGAGAAGGTTATCAGATTCACGCGTGTTTTGTCACATCAGCTAAGGATAATTCTGTCGAGTCAAGGCACAAATAAAATTTGAGGGAAATTCGGGAAATTTCAGCCGATTTTGAAATAAGGAAGATAAATGTTGTGAAATAAGCCGCCGAGAAACATCACTGCTATCTTCCCCCGCTCCTCCCTTATACTCCACGGCCAAAATCGTCTCAATCATATTACTTTCTGATAGTATTTACAACAACAGCCATTTAAAAGCGGTATCTTCGCTTTTGGTGACCGAGGCGCAGAGTAAGTAGACAACAGTCACATACAAACAATAAATTGGATATGCAGTTAAAAGTAAGTTATAGAATGTAACTTATGTGCAAGATTTCTATATTGCACAAAATTAAAAACAATTATGTTGAGTTTTCGGTGAGGCGTGAGCATGGTTTAGCATTTTTACAGATATGCGATCGTTCTGTTATATCACCCAAGTTTAATGTATGCTTATTATAGTGAAAATGCTTACTGGAAATATTATATGCATAATAAAGCAAATATATATTTGCAATGCAATACGTTTTAACTACGAGAATTTTCATTACTAAACTTTACGAATATAACTTTAACTAGACAATTTCAATACAGAATTATTTTTGAAAAGAGGTAGATATTGACTATATCAGCATAGTTTCTTGACCACAAAAGTTTATTAATATCAGTTGAACGATTCTAGTAATCGGATTTTAGACATGCCAGAGTTCAAAAACTACAGATACAACCACTTAATTTTTTTTCAATTTAACAATTTACTAAGTGTTTTCTTAAAACATAACTATTTTTCCCCTTTTCTATAATTGACAGGAATCGGCCAACTTAACGGGAATATCCGACGGATTTTCGAAGTTGCAACTGGCAACAACGCATTAACTTTACCGGGGCTGTAGGACAAGATGGCTGGCTGTCGTGCGTATTGTACGGGCTCTGGGAACGGAACAAATGGAAGGAAAAGTAGTCCATTCTTGCGCAATATTCTATAAAGAGTTTATCTACAACGTGCAGTTAAACATATTAATGTGTGTAAGTCAGTAGAGCTGACTTGTCTGCACCGACTTGACCATGTTGATTTGTGAATTTTTGCAGTGATACCTCGTATGTTCAAGTACGGCAAACATTTAGTTTTCAGCGCAGTCTCGTTGACATAATGTACTACATGTTACCAGAATGAGCCTACTTTACTCAACGTTGATACCAATAAACCCAAAAAACTAAGGATAAACTGTCAATAAATAACATTTGTGTATAATATGTTCATTAGTTCAAAATATGAAACATCAATCCTTTTTATATTCATATCGGGCTATTTACCATACTTGCCTATTCTCAACAATGAATCCTACAAATATTAAAATTGTCATGATGAACTGACAAAATATAACACTTTGTTACAGTCGGTTAATTGTTTCTCGATTTATGACAGTATATTTACGTATAGGATGTCAAGCTATCTTGTAAATGGCGGTCCTATAACAATGAACACTACCAAATCTAAGAAAAAGAAACTAACTTTGTAAGAGTAATTTTTTTGGAAATCAGTCTCGTACTAACAGAAATATGACAAAATCAGAATTCATTCGTTCTGCACTACCTTCCAATATGGAGAAGTTACTGCTACAAACTGTAGACCTACTAAATTTAAAGCTGGGGCGATAAACGTCAAATAATAGAATTTGCCTACAATCGGTTGTGAATTTCTCTAATTATGACATCAAATCTTTATTTTTAACGCGATATCTTCAAAAATGGAGGATTACAACAATAAAATTTACTAAAATTGAACCGTCAACTATGAACTCTCAAATAATGAATTTAGGTTACGTGTTATCGAAATATGACAAAAATATAGACTTTAAATATGCCATCTTATTAAATGGATGACCTACAATATTTAACCATAAGAAATTCGAAGATTGGGAAATAAGCTGCCTAAATGTAATGTAGACATGATAACACGCCAAAAAAAAATGTTTCTTCAAATGTCAGAACTATTTTCAAAAGGGTTCTTGACATGGCTATGTAGCCATTTACGTGTATAGAGGCGAGGTGCTCAAATAGCACGCAATCAATTTCAGGGATGCAATTTGTACACGTTTCCCGTATAACAAGGATTCCAGTTGGCATTAGATTCCGTTGAAGGATGGCTACTTGTAAAATAATTGATCAGGAATTTGAATTTTTGTTTATGTTACCCGGTTCCAAAATTGCCGGCCACAGTTTGGTACAAGCGTACACAGTATTGGGGTGTCGCAATTGCATTCAATGAACCATCCAGGTGCTGCGGGTCGTTATGTCGTTGAGATTACTGTTGTTTCACTGCATACAGCAATGTCCGCAGTGAGTATGTATTGTGCGACTACACCAGACTATTTCACGTCAGTTGTGACATACGCCGAGCAGGCCATTTATGTCTGTCGTATCAGCACAATGGGCTGAGATTTGTTACGAATGATTTGGATTTGCTGTACAAGTGATATAATTAAGGTCAAAGTACTAATAAACAATAATATTAATTAATGTAAATTAATGCAGTCACCTTTAACCCAAAATAATTACAAGTCTTTCTTTCGAGAAAATAAGAACGGTAAACATCAAAAGATTAAGGTGACTATGTTTAAAAATCGGGAGACTTATTTTCGAAAATATTGGTAGTCATAACATCCACACATTTTCTTGAGACAAGCACAGAGTTCAATTATAAAGTAAATAATATTGACTTATTTTCTTAGTGTGTTGGCAGGAGCTGCATGCGGGCAGTTCACATACCCCTGAGATGTGTGGTCGGAGCGACTCGTGTTGTTTTCCTCGCTTTCCCGGGAAAGCAGACCGGTAGTGGTAGTGACGCCACACGCACGCAGCGTCGCATCTACAAGCGTCGCCCCTCCCTCCCCCTACCCTCATGACTCTGGTAGTGACTCTCACTCCCTTCGTTCATGGTCCCATGCTTTATCCATGCTGCTTGCCTGACTATTAAAGCTTATCGCACACTTAGGCGCAGGCGCTGCGAGTTTTAGTCGCGTAGGAAAGTGACATGTGACTAAATAGCAGCGCGCACACCTGGACGAGGAGCTGCGAGGCGCACCACTTCTCCTGGAGAAGTTCTGGGACTTCTGTAGCAACCAAACTTCCCTGCGCGCTGAGTAGCTTCTATGTGAGCGTAGAACTTAGGAGAGGCCGAGGCGCCTTCACGACTCTTAGATTCAACTTCGACAATCTTCGTAGTACATAATCCCTTCTTACTATTCTGACGTATTATTTAAGTCGTTTACTCACAGTTAGGAATACTAATGGGGCTAGTTCTTAATATCCAAGTTATTTAAACAGTTTATACTACTCTGTAAAATTATAAATGCACACTGATACAATCATAACCCAGTAGTTGACGCGTATAATTTATTTAAAAAAGTAATCGATTTAATATGCGAGATATCCTATAAATGTGATTCCGAAATTTTAAATTTCTAGTGTAAACTTTATGTAGTCATTATATAATAAAATTAATTATAAAAAGAAGAATACATTAAATACGCGCAGGTGCACGTATCTATTACGAATGTTCTTTAATATTTATAATAAACATTAAACATGTCAACAATTTAATTCATGCTAATTCAATGATTTTAAAATATGTCGCATGCGAGGATCGTGCCGGAAGATGCCGTTGGTCGGCGGGTTTTCTCGGGATCTCCCGTTTCCTCGGCTCCTTCATTCCAGCGCCACTTCGTACTCACCTCATGTGAACCTCCCTCCCCTTTTTTTATCCTTTCCTAAGACGTCATGGTTAGGCGATGACGAAAATGTCTGTCACACAAAAGTTCTCGTCAATAAGAGTGTGGCCACCCCTCTTAATTTAATGAAGCGGACAATTTTAAAGAGCGGTTTCTTGGCATGTTGAAGATCTCAATAACTCTAATTATTTTACAAAGAATTGTAAATAAAATCCGCGTTGTTTAAAATAGTTTGCCAAAATACAATTTTAAAATTCTATTATCAATAGTGCATTTCTCTTTTACGAACTGCACTTGGCAATAATTACATAGTGTAACAGTATCTCATTTTCATAAGGAATCACATCCTAAAGTTCGAAACGTAAGTTAGGAAACAACGTACCTAGTGCCACTGAATTCACCAAATAGCGTTTAAAACTCTTCGTCATGTTGTAAGGGATGCGAAGGCGAGTAAAATTATATAGACCTAGCACACTTGGGTCGCAATGGCTGGGCAGTAACCGTGCACCGAGCAACAAATTGTTATCTTTAAGGGTTGCAATCTGCATTGAAATAGCAGTAACAAGTGGCGCAGTTTGTGATATCTCTCCCACTTACCCTACCAACTCTCTTGGCACGTATATATGTAACAGCGTTAGTGGCACAGAAGGGCAACGTTTCCAGAAGTAGACTACGTAGATGTCTAAGTATCGCGATGATAAATGAACGAGGATGACTAATATGATTATAGAGCAAGTCCAGAATGAAAATACAGAGGCAACTGCAGTTCTCCGTGGCAGCCTGTCTACCGTCGGTAACATCACACACGAGTCCCACATGTGAGATCCTGGGACTGACCCAACTGGGCATCATAGAGGAACCGCCTTGGAAGGTTGCGATAGATACACCACTGCTGCCCCAGGACTGTTAACTCGACTCACTTCGCGTTCGTATAAGACGCATACTGTGATTCGTTACTACGTTGATGCAGGTTGAGAACCTCGCATGCCATACGTTGTGGACTAATGTACGGATACTACCCAGCCTTACGACCTTAAGTGTATTTTATCACTATACTCGTCTTCGCATCCCCTAAAACGTAACGAAGAGCTTTCTTCGTTAGATACATGTGTGTGTTCATACACATATAGATCCGGGGAGAGATTATATCATGCAGAATGTTTATCAGTGTGACGTCGGGCAACCCTGATGCTATCACAGTTGGGTGCCTATACTTGGCAAGAGGGAAAAGACGGTGACAGACGGGAACAATCGAGAATAATCGCCAGCAGCCTGGCTGCCTCTCCCACGGGACAAGTTGTTCCCAGCTAGGTTCCATCTTCTTCTATCGTTCTCTCCCCCCCCCTCACCCCACCTACCCCCATCCATGGTCGCTCACAAACATTCATCAGCATTTCTCCCTCTGAGAATGATTTCTCGTTAAGTTAGCCGTCAGTGCCAGCATATTTTTGTATTCATTTCCGTGACTCTTTTTTTTTTCTGCGGCCTGGAAAATGACGAGAAGTAAGCGAGCAAAGGGAAGGGGTAGCTTTGGAAAATACGACAGTAATTGCTTCAGATTTTTTTTTTTCAAGCGACACTCTACATACAGTCTTTGGAAGCGACAAAAGAGAAATAAAATCCGTGGATACGAATATGTCTACTCGTATTATCATATGCAAATTTTCGAAATCAGAAGTTTACGTATCCCTGCTACATGTATCAATACATACTCATTTCGTTTTTCGGTTTCAACGCTGTGCAATACTTAGTGCCTTTATCGTAAACATGCAATGCCTATTAAACATTTCTATAGTGTATTGGAATGTCTCAAACTTTATACAGTTTTAGGGTCCAGTCCAGTCTGTGTTAAAATTAATATTTTATCCGTGACTGAACTTCTGAATATTACATCATCTGGTTCCAGTGTCCTATTTTAAATCCACCTATTTTACAGCGGTACCAAATGTAAAATGAATTTACCCAATTGTTCACACAGGTTGTCTCTGAATAACGTTTAAGGTTCTTGATACGGTTGAAGAGAATTTCGACACGAGTTAAATGATACACGTCACTTAGGACAGCAGAGGCTGAGAAGTACCTGAAAGTTGTTATACAAGTTATCTGTGCTGTGGTTCGCAATCTGTGTTGACGCAGCAGCATATTTGCACTTACTAAGTCTATAAGCGCACCAAGTACACAGATTTGGCAGTCACAAGGGCAGTGATGAATAAGAGATTTTGGTCAGCGCTTAAAGGCTTATTCCTTAGTTTTGCAGTTATTTAGTTTTTTTTTTTTTTTTTTTTTTTTTTTTCCTAATACACATATCAAAATTTTGCTCACACTGTTTTGACAATAGTACGTTATCATTTGTAGCAGAAATTTTTTGTAGCAATTTACTGGACTGTTTTTTTTTTTTATTTCGTCACCCAAAGTAGGTACCACGTATTTTGTCGTGAAAATAAGCCAAAATGAAGCAATTTTTTTTTTTTTTGCTGGCAGATAGTACATTATTTTTAAAAATTCATCCGCATCATTGAGTGACGGTACGTTGCCTCAAATTTTTCAAAGCATCGGTTAAAAAATATTTGAATTATTGGCACCAGTCTGAAAAAAAAACTAAGGAACAAGCCCTTAACATCGAGGTCTTCAGCGCTGGTGAAGGGTGACATGAGGTGAGTATGGAGCAACACCAGATTGAAGGGGCGGGGGGAAACGGGAGATCCCCGAGAAAACCCGCCGACCAGCGGCATCATCCGGAACGATTCCCACATGCAAAAATCCGGGGATCGACCCCGCCCGGAATCAAACCCGGATCGCCTTGATGGGAAGCGAATGGTCTGACCATTCGGCATCGTTTAGAGTGTTCTGCTACTACCAACGATTCGAGATCACTTTCCGGTCGGGTGTAGGACAATGACGCTGATGAGCAAGATTTCTCGGTGACGTCCTCCACTTCACCCACCATTTCAGTCCAGGGCTGCTCCACAATCCCTATAATTCACCGTATTTCTTCTTAGTATCGTAAGTTGAGTAAAAATGTCAACAGCTGCCCACATTTCTCAACATGCGATAGTTCGGTCTTGTAAATTATGTTTGTGTGTAAATTAGAAGGGCCATGTTACTTTAAAAGTTGTAGGCACAAAAAATACAAAAGTTTAATCATTAAAACCAGAATGGCCGCATCAAACAACGCAAATCAAAACTAGATAGCTTGAATAATACTTGCTATTAGGCAGACATTTATTGTCATAAAATGTCATGTACAGTAGTGGTGACTGAATTTTGCTGCACAAGCGAATAAAATTCGAAATAATCTTCAACAAAATACATTATTACTAAGTTTACAGGATAAAATGTAATGAACATTTACGGTAGTTGTATCATCGATATTGGCGTACTGAGACGCGTGGGCAGGACAGATTGCAGTGTCCAGTAACAGAGCTACGACTATGTCATTCCTCCTGATATATCTTCCATCCCCCTACCTCCCACTATCCTACATTACTACTTCATGTTCTGCTTTTAGGAAAATTGAGTTGCGCTTACAATTACTGTATGCTATAATCATATTATATATGTACAGTACATGTTGTATTTGACGGTGTCTAAAAAGCTAAACATTCGTGGCAAGTTAAAGGCATATTGCTTATAGGTGTAGCCACTTTACTGGCTTGACAAGCTATACTTTTTAACAACTGCATGGTAATTTAGAGTCTGTGTTATTGCTATTCTGTAACGTCACCAAATCAATTCGAACAGTGATAACTAAAGGTTTTACAGAAAATACTAACATTAGTTAAAATGATTTGTCTGCTTAAGATTTTGAGATAAGTATGACCGGTAAAACGTTTACAGCCTACTTTCCGAAGGAGAAAAAGGCTTATACCATCTTCCTGCTTTTGTGTGTGTGTGTATGAATGTGTGTATGTTATGTGCGTGTGTCTGTATGTATGTACGTGTGTCTGTATGCATGTGCGTGTCTCTGTGTGTGTAGTATGTGGATGTACGTGGGTCTTGATATGTGTGCGTGTGTGTGTATATCTACAAACTTTTCAACTCGTGGGACGAATTTCATAAATATTTGTACCCAAATAGAACTTTGTGGGGTGACTTGACTTAATATACTTTGTTCATATTGTATTCATATTTTAAAAATTGCGGTATTTTTAAGATAATTCATCACATTATATTTGCGAAAAGCCATTATACAGACTTTTAGCAAACTTTACTTTTATGAATAATATTGATAAGTTAGTTTTTAAAACACCGACTATTGCCTATGTTATTTTTTTCTAACATGGCATAACTGTAAAAAAAATCCTAATTTTGTCAAACCTGATATAATTATGGGTAGATAGTAAGATGACTTACAGTACTTCAATGCATTTTGTTCATGCAGGGTTAATATTTGCAATATCGGGGACATTTTAATAATTTCGATTATGCATCACCTCTCGGTAACTATTTCTAAGAATTTCATCTAACATGTGGTACGCATATACTATTAAGTAATATTACGTGCCTTTTATTTACTTTGGTCATGCCACATTTAATTTTTTTTAATGTTGTCTGCTTGAACATTTTATCACACGAGATATCTGATCACCCGATTTAAAAAAAAAATCATCAATTTAGTTTGACCAAGTCATACTAAATTTAATATTTTAATAGTTCATACTGTAAGCTATCATTTTAGCTGATGGTTTTTTAAGGCCACACCACTGCAAAGTATAAAGACTGGAATAAATAAAAATTTGTTGTCACATTAGAACTGCTGTGTCTATTATTAAAATGTAATATTTTGACAGACATAAATATATTAAAATCATGAATTCATGATATATTCGAAATTAGGGTACGCACATTAATAAATACAGCGTAAACAAATAACATTCAAGCATCGTTACCTTGTTTAGTACAATTTCTGTACCGAATTTGATAAGATTTAGAAAAAAAAACTCCGCAGCTTTCGCATTAATTAAAAACAAGTTCTACGGGCTATACCGTTAAAAAAACTGTTATGGTATTAGCACAATACAATCGCCATACTGAGCACCACATGTTCACCAAAATTGATTTTATTCGTATACATGGTTCTCTTAAATGATTCATGCTGACAATAAATGTTCAAATGGCTACTATGTCGATAGTGAATAGGGTGCAAAAAAATCCACTTAAATTTACTCATTAAGTTCTAAACGTGTACCGAGAAAGGAAAGGTTTTGAAAAAATACCGGTATACTTCCAATATCTTGTATGGTTGAAAAAAAAGTCAAAATGCCCGGCATTATAAAAATTTGTAAACGGCATGAACAGATACATTCCGAAAAAAATGGTTCTGAGGATATATCTTACGGTAAAATGGTTCAGATGGCTAACTGCATGAAAGACATTTGTAGCAATGGGACTTGATAGAAAGAATGTATGGGTTTATGAACACACGCCATTGTTTATGATTTGTTGCTGAAACCTGTAAAAAACATTAAACATGCATCCCATGAAGACAAGTCGGTTGATCGTAAAGAATAGAACTGGTGTACGTAATGAAAAATAATTGTAATACTAATTTTTTTTTTTTTTTTACTTATTAAGAAACTCCGAATTGGGAGTCCAGTCAAACTACAAAATAACAGACAGGCGAAATAAAAAACAAACAAAAATAAAGAAACACTTGAAGTAAAATTGTAATGAGATTCGACAAACAGCAGTTGACAACATACCATTTGTTGTCTTCGTGGGTTCCATGTTTAATGTCTTATAATACTGGTTTCAGGAACAGATCGTGAGCAATGGCGTGTGATCATAAACCCATACAATCTTATTATGAACAAAATACATATCAGTCAGAACACATTACTAAGAACTATGATGACATTCTGAAACGTAATTTTTAATTTATCCCTTTGAGTTCAAATGGCCGCCAGTATGAAAATATAAACACCGCATGAATTAACTACGTGTACAAGATTTCTTTAAAATTAGAGAAATTGTTCTTTAAATACCTTGTGTGATGAATATTTTCAAATGATTGCTATGGTGAAAATATCAATACGGCACGAATAAATTACGGAGAATTAAAGTATATTTACGTAATAGCTTAGTTAGTGTGAACAAAGTTTGATGAAATTATGATACATCTGGTATGTTAAACAAATTTTTTAATGTCCGCCATGGTAAAAAATATTAACACGACAGAACGATAAACATGACAATCGTTTCACTCTACTAATAACAGTATTAGTGTCACGCGTGATTAAAGTTTGAAAAATAGTTCCATAAATATTTCGTGTAATAAAAAAATGTGCGAATGGCCACCATTTTTAAAATACAAACTAGTAATAAACAAAAAAAAGTCAAAACATAAAACGAAATACTATGTGTGAAAATGAATTTGGTGATGGTGATGATGATGATATGAGATTCTTAAGATGTCTCGTGTGTACAGAAACTGTGGACATGTGAACACGGCTTAGACAAAAATAAAAACAAAAAATAAGGTACCTTAGGAAGTAGTATATGTGAAATAAGGTTGATGAAATTCGATAACATATTTCCTCAGAGAAGTCATATTAGCAAACAAATGTAAAAATGGCCTCCTTTTTGAAAATATGAACAGGGCATAAACAAAATGCTTTAAGTCAAGTCACCTGCTAAAGTGTAAATACTATATAGGTATATACCGAGTTTGGTAGCATTCTGAAAAACTGTTTCTGGGGTATTACGTGTCATTACAATTTTTAACAGACGCAATTTTTGTAAATATGAAGTTCCATTAAAGTGGGTTGCTGTATGAAGATGCTTCATAATTGCTCACTACTAGAAGAGTTTTTGAGACATGTTAGTTGTACTTTTTGGCTGCAACACCGTTACGGCCATGCTCTCCTACTTCTAGTGTTTTTGTGATTATATTTTTCTAAGCTAATTTTTCATAAGATAAGATATTGTACGGTTTCGACTGAAAATTCTACTAACAATAATTTCGTTAATTACACAGTTACCTAAAACCATAGTATTTACTGCCTTGAAAAAATCTGAGAACATGGAGAAAACCATTTTAAACAAAACTGCCGAACATACTTTTAATATCTGTTCTTGTTTAGGCGTAACAAATTAATATCGCGAAAAAAGCAGAAACAAAGCAGCATGGCCTTACATTTAGTTCTAAATATCAACGTGCGCGTTGTTGGAGAACAATAAACAAGGACATTGTCGGAATGAAGAAACACGAGAAAGATAATAAACTTCAACTCAATACTTCATATAACAAAAAGTAATACATGTCTCTGTTGCCGCGGATTTCATATTGATTAGTTACACGTTGCACCTCGTAATTGATGCGATGTGCAAACAAATATGCGAGAAAAAATACATTTATGGTAAATCGAAATGCCAATCACGTGGAAACAATTTTCATATTTCGTTGAATTCCGTTAAATACAACTTCCCGATGTGTGTGTGTCTGTCAAAAAAAAACTATTTATTAACAGAAAATAGTTATATGTATGGTTCAGTTTAAAACATCGATAAACATTTTACAACATTTTACGTACGGTTTTTTAATCAGTACTTTGACATTTAACCACAAATATTTTCTCGAAGTCATAACGTATGTTATTGAAGTATAACAAAAGTATAACATGATAGGGAAGAATCTGCATGCATACATTAATACAAATAACTAGTTACACGAGTTGTATCCGTGTTCTATATTTGATACGATCCATGTTTGACTGTCTTTGCCGCAAGCGGACTATAAATAGTAGAGTGGAAGGTACTAGTTGTGTTTATGACAGGCTGCCCACTTGGAAATATAACAAGCGGAAATACGTTCTACGTAGGCATACGTGAATAACATTTTCTTATCGATGTAGACTTACATCATTATTTGAAAGGATGTCGAGGACTTAACTGGTAACATAAGTGTCTGGAGTGCTGTAGCGGAAATGGAGCTCCTTAACAAGAAAAGTTCACAGGCCGCAGCCAACGAATGAAAAACTCTCTAACAGAACATTGTTCATCGACCGAGCATAAGCAACACGCAACACAAACAAACAAAAAAGCTAACTATAGAAGAAAACAAACTGTAACATGACATCGCGTGTGAACAAACACCCCCCCCCCCCACAAGCTCTAAAACGGCACTTAAGTTAATGCCCTCGATCAATGCCGAGAAAGCAACAGTGTTTATCAATGTCTTCGTAGGGAGATCACATTATCAATCGTGTGTGGATTAGGCTACCTAATTTAATTCGTTCAATTGAAACGCACCTGCCATCACTATGAACCTTTGCGGTTTTGTGTGTGTAGCGTCACTTAACTCTAATGATAATTAACATTCGAAGTATGCGTGAATACATTTGCATCGAAGTGAATTAACAGTTGTTTTTTTTCAACAGTGAAAACAGAGTGACCTATTAGCTCATTATTCCTATCGATTGGAGTCAAGACCTCAGACCGTCACTGCCGAATACGCTTTTTGCTCAATGAATAAAACTAAGTGTTATTATTTCATTGGCACAATTATTTCTTTTGTGGTAATGTTCGAACTAGTGTCGTGCGGAATTTGCCTTATATCTTCACAAACTTCTCTACAAAAACACTTTCGAATTAAAACGAGTACTCATCTACAGTGCTGTGTAGCTGACAGCAGGTGGCAGTTACGACACAGCCTGTAGAAGGACGGCAGCGTGTGTCAGCGTGCCTGAGGGGAAGGGAGGAAGGGGGTGGGGTTAGATATGTGGGGTCGCCAGCCCCCGCCCTGAATGATCCCCGTGTGGCCCGCTGTAATCCAGGCGGCGCGATGGAATGTCTATTGTAGGGCGGTGTAGTGATGGATGGTCGCGGTGCCGTGACTGGCCGATGAGTAAGTTACAGTACTCCCCCCCTTCTCACCCCGACACGCACCACTTGCTAGCCACCACTGCACTGGCGTGTAGGGAGGTCGCCCCCGCAACGTTGGTCCATGTGGCGCCCCAGCCTCTCTCATCTGCATGATTCATACACACCACACTCTCCCGTACTGTCCCGCACACCTCACTACGTCGTGACTACATCTTCCTAGCACCATAACATTTAGCTTTATATTATTATATAAAATGGCAAAGTGACTGTATTAGCTTCGGTGAATGTGCAGCTGCTTGGATACTGTTCAGCAGAACTTTTAAGAGGAGTCCTCGACTGGCGCATGGACGGCATTGCAGCGCGTCGCGCGTATTCTTTATTACTTGAAACCACTTAACTCATCCATATTATGTATATCTACGAAAAGAACACACACTTGAAACTATACTTCTATGTTTTCAAAAATTCAGCACGCTTGTTATAAACATGATTTTCGGGCCTCTCAAAATAGCTAAAAACGTTTTTTTTAATTATTAAAAAGACTGCTGTAACTCCGAAAATATAACTTGGATTCGTAAAGTGCAAACCGAAAGGTATGCGTTGGTCTTTACTTCACCGCTTCAAGTTCCGTAGATAATAGACTACTGTATAAGGAAAACTTTACACGCAAGTTTGGCGCTGCGAATAGAGACGATATGCTTCTCGTCAAGCGTGGGACACTGGCTCTTATCGCTCCGCTGTTCTCACGCGTAAAAGGTGAAACATCGACACCGAAGGAGAATCCTCTTAAGTATGGGCAATTTAACTTTTACATTGGTGGAATGCGAAAAAATTCCATTTCGGTAAAAATCATTAGATCAGTCACGTAGGTTTTGAATTATTAGAATATTTGAACTAAATTAATAATTAAACATACAGATTACTTCAGGTCCACACATAATAATTTGATTTTATAGCACTTCAGTATACGTAGTTAGATAAAACTGAGTAAAAGTATTAAAAGTAGTTTTAAGGCTCTCTCGCCACCTGACACGCAATACATGCACAGAACCAAAGCGTGGAAAATGGACTCGTATTTGATTCACTCAGAACACAAGCGGTGTTATGTCCATAAACACTGTTCGTTGCTTTCTGGTTTAAAATAAGTATGTACATCAAATTTTTGACATTAATTTAGTTAACATAGCGTACGTCAATATGCAAAATGACAATAGCGTGTGATTTCTGAGAAAGAGAAATAGGTTTTCTCGCAAACGTATTTAACACACGAAAACTAATTTTCGGACTTACGCCACTTGTATTCTGAGTGTTTCATTTTACGAGCTTGAACTTCACATTTTTGACAGCATATCGCGCCCTTTAAGGTTCTTATCTATGTAGGCTGCGTCGGTGTATGTGAGCACAAAGGCGTATGTAATGCAATATCGCCTCTACACGCGAACCCTGCAACTGGCGCGCAGAGCTTTACTATTATTCATTTTCCTATGTGGTCTTCAAGCAGTGGCAGTATTATTTTATTTGCAATACTTATGGTTCGTATTCCAGGAATTATTTATATTATTGTGTTTTTCCAATTCCGCTGGAATTTTCCTAGATACGGCAGGTTAAGCTGTTTTTAGCCATTTTGAGAGTCTTGAAAATCGTGTTTACAATAAGCGATCCTAATTTTTAAACTAATAGAAACATTATTTGAAATGTGTTTTCTTTTCGTAAATGTACAAACTTAATGAGCTTTGAGATGTTTCTTCCAAACAGTATTACTTGTAACTTGCAAGGGAGCTACTATTGCCAAGTACGTAAACCATTATGCACTCACACGTAACGAAATTCGTTCGCATATTTAGACAGGAAAATAACACGAAAACCACAATAATATTTCATATCATGAGTCGCAAAAAATCTCATCGAATTTTGATGAGTAGTTCAGATTTTATTGATGATTGCGTATTTCAGGCGTCCGGTCGACGTCGTACCTTTCCATACCCCTTAACACTGGAAGTATCGGTACCAAGAAATACAAAGTCAAAAAGAGACAAATCCGCTAAGCGAACACAACGATTTCATCTGTCCTCTCTCTCTCTCTCTTTCTCTTTATCTGTATCTCTCTCTCTCTTTCACTCTATCTCCCGCGCCCAGGCAAAAAAAAAAAAAACCCCACGCACACATTCAAGCCTTTAAGATAGTAAAGGGCTTTTATTTGTAAAAATTTTTTTTTGCAGTTTTAAAACGTCATCTATTTTGCGTGATACTTTATCACGTAGTATTATTGAGACGGAAGTAATTAACAGCAGCAACGTAATTTTCAAAATTTAGTAGTGCAAGTTATGAGACTTGAATAGTTTATATTTGGTCATTACAAATTTCAAACCTCTACTATTTTGCAATTCTGATCTCTAAGTAAATAACGATTGTTGAAGACATTGGTAAAAAATTAACGGAAATTAATTATATCGATCTCACGTATAGTTTTAATTTAAACATTTTCATCAGTTAAATGTAAGCGCGGACAAGGTGTGACACGCCAAAAAAATTGCTTCAAGGAAATCATATGACTGCACGGAATATATTTCAGATAAACAAGTAAATTATAATTTAGTAAGCGATTTTTTAATCTACGTGACGCAATACTGAATGTTAAAATGTTACAGTGGTGTTTAACAAGTAGATAAAAGTTATTTTTCAGTTAGTTACTTAGTTTCATCACACATGTATATGTGTAGTAAGAAAAGTCGTGAAAAGCGAAGGTAAGTCGAGAGACATGAATGCACACCGTGGCAAGGATAGATCTAGACAGTGTGGCACTACAGATGCACCTGGAGCTATGCATGCAGCAGCATAAAGGGAGTGAGAGAGAGAAGGGAGGTAGATGGCGAGATGCAGGCAATGGTCGTATTTCCCCGGGGACTCTCGTCACTGCAGTACAACCACACTAGACTATACTACTACACTGACAACGTGGCTGTCTAATGTAATCTATATGTTAATACGTGTCACATGCGGACCCTCGGCCGGCAGCTAATGTGCGTGCTACACTGGTGCATGTACACGCTCATCATGTTTCTCTCTAGTTGTGGCCTTACATGCCCATATAATCATTATTTACGATAATTCAATTTTTTAAGCTTAAACTAGGGCACCTACCAAAAATCAGTTTGGCAGTTTTTGTAAATTATTTTTGTTGTGATATCTAAATTTTTCAAGACAAGAAATTATGCGGTTTCGACCAATAGGTCATTGAACTGCAACTTCGCTAATTACATTGTTAGATAAAACCATAGTATTTACTGTATTGAATAAAATAGCAAACACTGTGAAAACCAATTAAAATAAAACTGCCAAACATATTTTTGATATTTACTTTCGTTCAGGCTTAAAAAAAACATCGCGATAGTAGCATAAACAAAGACAGCGTGGCCTTGAAAACTATCGTCAGTCTTCAAATAAACTATGCTATCTTCAAGTTACTTTCTTTCTGCCAGCTATGTTATGGGTTAAGGTGGAATACTCGTTCAACAGAAAATATAGAGCTCATAATGTTGCCTGCGCTGCAAGGGTTGTCTTGTAAATAACAGCCAGTCAAGAAAAGTTGTATTCTAATTGTTTTACTAAATTGGTAGTTATAACTGCCTAGTTTCTGCTACGTCCATACTGTGTGCGTTTTTCTCGTGAGATGTTTATGGAAAAACAGAAGTAAATTAGTTCACTTGATAGATTCAGTACTGAATTTTTCACATTTCTTAACAAATGTGCTTTTACAAAAATTTTACTAAATTATTTCAATAAATATTATCGTTTTGAAACAGATATTTACCATGTAATTGAGAAATTACCTAATTGTAAATTTCTGTTATGTGGGAGTTCAAACATACGCGAAAAATTTGATACTTTTTCAAATTAACTAAACCTGATTCAAACATGGACATAAATGTACTACAGAGCGTCCCAACCTTAGATGACAGTACAGAGCTTATGGCGCGCGCTGTTGCCAGATCGCAACCACGTTACGAAGTTCGAGAGGTGCACTGCTTCAGAATTTTGAGCTATAAACATTATATTCTTTATTATTCTAGTTGATATTACAATTTGTATAGCATCACGCTTCAAAATATGTAACTAATGACATTTTCTATTGCTTTAAAATAATAAACAATTCACATAATCCGCGGATATTAATTCACTACATGAATTGTAACGAGCACTTCATTAAGAAATAATTATTATGAAATATATTGTAATCACTATAGCTACAGCTGACGAAACGAAATATTTCTTCCATTTTAGCAGCATCTGTCTGAAGACAAAAACGGGGTTGGAGTATTTGATGATTACGAAACTGATCATTCAAAACCATTGTGATATGGGAACTGAAAAATGTTTTTTGTCACTTTAATTGTCCGCTAAGAATACATTTGAAATGGGAGAGAGGGATGTTATTAATTTACATGGACGTTTTACGTGCCCTCGAATAGGACACGGCGTTGGTACAGATACACAGAACGAAATATGGAAGGAGTCGACCATTGTCTTTGTTAAGGAACCATCCCAACATTCGCCTGGAGATATTTCGGACAACCCTGGAAAACTAAATCAAGATGACCGGAGCCAGGTATCGAACCCGGGTCCTCCCGAATGCAAGGCGAGTGTTTAATTACTGCTCCACCTCTCTCGGTTATCAAACAAAAAAGAGTATAATAATGTTCTGCCGTGATGTCAACTTAGGCGTATCACACATTTCCACTACTTCTTTGATAATTATATCTTGAGCCTAATCGTGAGCATATATAATACAATATGTCAACCAATATTATTTCAATTTATTTTACTGTATATTATGCAGTTTTATCAATACTTAACATACATAAATTTAAAGGTAGTTACAAATTTTCGTCAGTCAAAAACTTACCGAAACAAGATAAATTTTTCGGTCACGGTAACAAATTAGACAACGTAGTAAAACCTTATGAACAAACTGTATAAGACATTCATTTTTATACTTGATCTAATTTAGGATTTTAAAAATAGTTACCATACATGTAGTAGAAATGAAGGATCATTGCCTTAAATTTGTTTACGGGAATTATATATTATTTGCCTTACAATTATTATTCCAATTTTTAATTTTAGTTTGATGTATTGGTTTCCTATTGTTTCATCCTATTAGCGTAAATGTTTGTTTGAAACATCCATGTTTCTTCTAAAGCTTCCTTAAGAGTGCGTGGTAGATAAATTAACGCTTAAAACGTCAATTTATTTCTACGCTTTTTTTCGAAGCCTATATGGATACAATACTCAATGATAATCCTCGATAATGGTATTTGCCAGCTTTATGAGTAAATATTTATTCAAAATTACTAATTCGTTACGCGTGATCTCTTGCGCCGCAGTTAAATACACGAGGTTCTGGCGTCAGAGATTGTGCCTCAGAAGTTCGTTAACACTGGTAACAATTTTGTTTAAAACGTTGGCTAAAACTATTGTCTAGGATTGCTATTGTTTAATTTTCGCAAATTGGCTTCAAGAAACTATAGTTACAGATTAATGCTTTTAGCGTTGTATTATGTACCACGCCCTCTTAATGCGTTAATAGTATGTGGAAAATACTGGAATAATATCAATACAATATTTCGCTCCCTTTCTCGTAGCGTACCTACATTACTACTTTTTATTGTTTTATTGTTTTTTAACAAAAAATTACACACATGAAATTTTGTTTCTAAATCAGTCAATATATAAAACGAATAGCTCGGCCGCGAGACACTGAAGTTTCGCTACTGAACCAGTTTAGGACACGGGACGAAGAAAACTGCTGACTAAAGACAGCCTGTATCTTATTTATTAACCTTTCCAGACAAAACCTCATAGTCAGCAAAGACAACGGGACGTTTTTTCTCTTCAGCCAACACTGTGAGCGACACTCAGCTATCGAGTTTGTGCGGAGAGCTCATGACAATAATACGACACACATTTTACAGCTATAAACAAGAGAACGGCTAAAGCTATTGAGGTGGGGTTGCTTTTAAAATAGATTTAGCTCATTACGAACAACTTCCTCGCTTTCATCCCCCATCTAACTTGATTAGCAAAAAGGTTTCTCACTGACCAATTTTTTGATGTATCAATTTGTTAGAAAGCGCATATAAAGTTAGAAAAAAAATTCTGCGCAACTAACGAAAAAATCAGGATACGATTTAGCTTTATATTCGTGTGTTATATTGTGATATATTTAAGGATGCAGGAAAACAGTACCAAGTTAAAAATACTGACATTATTTTTTTTTAATTTTTTTAAAATTCCTTAAAATGGTGTAAATGATGAACCAACTATATCACCCGATGCGCGTTTCGATGCTGTATAATATGCGAAAATTTTAAGATCAAAGTTACAACGTGAAAATGTTAGGATTTTTGGCAACAGCGCGCGCCGAAACAAGGAGAGTGCTAACGGCAGTTACACTGTGTTGAAAAGATATAACCCTGTACTGCAATCTAAGATGTCATTTGTTAAATCCATCGTCTGTACAGTGTATCGTTCTGTCAACTTGCTTGAAGAGTTTCGCCTGTTATAAATGGTTTGCAATAAATTTTGAGTTGTAAGGACATTAGGACAAACGCACCGAGTATCCTAACTGCCCAAGAATAATACTTTCCAAAATTCAGCGTCAAAGAATAAAACGTTTTGCGGCAACGGCATATTTAGTGCTCGACATTTGAATCAAAATGCGAAGATGATTCGTATTATATCATGTAAGAGATCGATTTCGACTTTTGTTACTTCGGTGAAACTCATTTGGTAAAATTAACGTACAGGAAAATAATTAACAGTGGTCGTATTAGCATCCGTGTGAACTATGAACTCTATTTTACGTACCCTTAGCAAAGGTTTTACTGTATTTTTTTTTTATTTACTTCGTGAAACCACTCAATACATTTTTTGTTGGCAAGAACCTGCTTCAACCACGTAATTTTTTTATATGTTCTACAATTTATTTGGAAAATATGTAGGCTGCCGATAGTATTACAGTTACAATTTCCCGCAGTAAACCTGGAACACATTGTTATTTATAAATGTAAGCAAGTTACCTAACCTGACCCACGTTTGCCTACAATACTTGCACACAGCAAATTGTTTCATACTGATCTTTGATTTCAATTTTGCAGAACTATTGTCTTTAGTAAACGTTGCGTTTAGTAAAATTATTTCACCTGTAAACATTATCCACAAAAACTTGTCAGACATTTAAGTATTTATTCCAAACGTCTGTCCAATGATGTAATGTATCTAGATAGTTAGATTGCTAGAAATCACTTGTGTTATTTCTCTTCTGTTATTCCTCCATGTTCTATGTGACTGGAGGAGGCAGAGGCAGTGTAGGTCTGTGGGTGTCTTGTACTTTATCAGCAGTTACAAAATATGTAACAGTCTGTGTAGGATCGATTATCTTCGTGCAGTTACGTGGCTGGTAGGCCAACGTCGTCTAGAAGTGCCGTATTTATGGAACGTCGAAAAAGAAGCATTTATCTGAAAGAAGAAAAGCCACAAAGGGTGATATTACAGCTAACTATGGCCTTCGTGCCAGTGTAAGTTTTGAATTACTAATACAACAATGTACAATCTCGTAAAACAGTATTGATTCCAGATGTTGTGAAATGTGGGTACCAAAATATGTCACGGAGGGACATGAACGGGCAGAATGTTATTGATGTACAGCAGAACCACACAACGCAAATCAGGCACGATATAATAGCTTCATTGTATGAACAACATAAATAATGCAGCGGTGGCCAGACGAATCAGCAGTCGCATAAATAGTAAGTCTTGTGATTAAAAGAAGGTATCTCGAAAAGGCGCGACCCAAAGTATTCAGTGGGGCTAGGGAAGACCTACTGTTGGTGTGGCTGAGAGAATGTATCTCAGGAAGGTAGAGGAGGGATGTGAGATGTATCAGAAGACAAGAGAAGGAACAAGACTCACTTGAGAGGCGATAAAACAAGTTTAGTGAGGAAGGTCGAGGAGTTTACACTTACTTATCATCCCCTGTCTTCCATTGCTGCAAGGCAGCTGCACTTAACCGCTAGGTCTTTAGCGTTGGAGGGTGGAAGGGAGCACATCTACGTCTATACTTCAAGTTCCGTCTTTTGCAAGGTTGTGTAGCTCCAGGTATTTTTTTTACAGAGACTTAATCTTTAGGTTGCACCTCATGAAAGTTATAATGAATTATACTAATGTTTTTGTTTTATCAAACTGCAACAGAAGTTTTCAAAGAAATAAAAAATGTTTGTATTTGTTCAACTTATATGTAAAATAGCATTTCATATGATATATTTAGATAGAACAGTTTAGAAGTCATCTAGTTAGAATGAGCACTATACCCAGTCTCCAAAACCACTTTTTTTTGGAACTATGGAAATAAAAGCAGGCTTTTTTACATGCATTTCCTTGTATATTAATCTCAGTTGGAATACTCGGCTACAAATTCTCCAGGGCATGAGTAAATAATACGCGCCCACGTAGACACTGGAATTAATGACGTGTTATGTAAACAGCAATAACGCCCATGCGCCACTGTTGCGCGCAACTCGCTCCGCGCGGCTCTGATGCATGCCGAGGATCAACCCTAGAGGGTTAGCCGCCAGCTCAACTGTTTAATATTGGATACCGATACTGAATCACACCAGCTATGCCGCGTGACGTCATACACCCCCTTCCAGCACGCCCGCCCGCTTTCTAATTTCTTTCGCACCCCTAGCACAGCCACTCCCAGCTAACGCTCGTTTATGTTTTTCCTTTCTTCCAGCACCACCCTCCCCCTCCCCTTCATTACTCTTGTGTTCCACGTCACCTCCGCCCGGGATCACAAGTCTGCGCTGCTACTTATCCCTGCTATAGTAGTAGGCAGCCTATTACAAGCTTGTCGCTGGGGAGCAATGGCTTCGTCATACCAGAGGTCCCAACCTACTCTACACTCCTGCTACATGCCGCGTCATTCTTACCAACATTTACTAGTGTAACCAAGAATTTAAGCACGGTGAGCATTGCAATTAGCACATTATTTATTTCACAACTCTTATGAATTATATTCTAATTGCTCGCCACCAAATTATAATTTGTACCGACTTCTGTTAACGCATTACTTATGGTGACCACTACGTCCATATTAAACAGATTGTATTTAACGATTATATATTTTTTAAACTTATAATTATTTTCACATATTTAAAAACGAATAATACAACCCTGGAAAAAAATAACATTACATTTTTTTTAGACCAAATAAAAAATTCTTCTTAGCGCGGTAGTAAAAAAGCGTTACATATCTCACGACCATTTTGTTGCGGGGATTTATCTTGTTTCTGTATCTTTAACACATTTTGCCATGGGGTTAATTTTGAAACCAATAATAGTCTGTCTTTGAAGTGTCATTGTAAACGTCTTACACGATATGAACATGTTTTATTGGACGAACATATCGACAGAGGAAATATCTACAAACTGAACACTGTTCCGTACAAATATAAACCAGGTGGTGCTATAATTTTCTTGTGGGATGTACGACGTACATTTACATTACGTTTACGGTTGGTATTTATACAGCCTGAGAAGTCGTAAAAAGCCGTATGTAAGACATTATACACTGACAGTACTGTTGCAACTATTTCTGTTGAAATAGGAAGAACAGTCCAGTTTCGTTGTCGGTATTCTCTGGAGCGTTCCTACAACAGTCTGTTGTGTCCGAGGAACAGTCTGTTCTGTTGCAGGAAGAAAGTTATTTGTACCTTCTATAGAACACTTTGTTATGCAGATTCCAGATATAACAGACATGTGTAAGCACATTGCTAGTATTATTTAATATTTCTTCGTCTACCGACTCCACTTAGCCTACATAAAGTTAGTACAGCACTGTGATGTGGGGTAATTTTAGAGACGACTGTACAAGGCAGATGATAGGTGCGATACTGAGGTGCTCAGGTACTGTATACGCTATTACTAACCGGCCCTTACACACAATCAATCACGGTCGGCCGGCACCATAGATGCGATCATCAATTGGACCAATTGTTGGAAGGCCATCAATAAATAAACGAGGACAGACGGACGACAAGAGGAGGTGGTGATAGTGGCGGTCACGACCAGCATACAACACCGCCGTGACTTATCACTGAGTAGTGACTGCCTCCAACAAATACTCTCTCTCACCTCAACACATCCTGCCATAGTCTCACACGACATCTAGTCCTCTCTGCCTTCTCTATCATTTCTCATCCCCAGTCACATACACACTGCACTTTAACGAGCTACAAGCTTTACAAGTATTTAATAGCCTGCGGAAGCGGTCACCCTTCAAGTTGCTTCAAACACTAGAGTACAGTCACGTTAAGTATTCATAAACACTTTTAAATATTAAGCGTGCTGTTTATATCTAAAACTGAGCACTGGGGACTGCTCGTGTGTCCATGAGTTGTGCCTCACTTAAGTCAGTACTAATGCAGTCCGAAGAGAAGTTTCTAGAGCCTATCGTAATACAAGTATAGGCCTACTGACAAGGAATCACAAGTAAAATAAAAAACTTTTATACGTTATATAATGCAAAATACCTTTTCATTTTAGTACTGAACACACAATATATTGTACTTTGATATTCCACGTATTACAAAGAGGTAGGTAAAGAGAATAATCCCAAACTTCTCAAATTTTTATTTATTGACCTATACGTTAACATATTAAACGAACGTCTTCTGGGAAACAAAACCACATTTTATTACAGGGGTAGTAAGTAACAGAACAATAAAAGTAGCATACAATCAGTCAGAGTGGTTTAATTCCGGATGTTACAAACGCTGCAAATTCATACGCAATGTTGACGTCAGTGCTGTGCATTAAAGAACATAAACCTTCTAGTCTAGCTGTGTGCCAGATGTCAACCACTAAGAGTGCACTTGTACTCACGGCGACCGCCTACCCTACGTTTAAAATGTTCGTAAACAGGTTTCATATAAGAAACAATTCCACGTGTGCCCATTGCGCCAATGTATGAAAATTAAAGACACTTTAGACAAGGTCGGAACCTCATTATCAAGACAATATTCTCATTAAAAACACTGCTTCTAAGCCTCCCACCACGGCTAAAAAAAAAATTGTTACAGACTTTTCACCAATAAAATGATATGGTAACCGCTTAGTGTCCCATAGTAAAAACGGTTCGGCGGGAACCTTGCACGCTAGTTCAGCGCTTGGGTCGTTGAGTCGATGCGACATTTGATGCGCGCTTCAAGGTCGATCTTACTGCTCCGTCACTTCTGAGCCTCTAACGCGCAGGTAGGTGGCGCTCTAGTGTCTGTTTCAGTCTAGGAGTGTTTGAATGAACGTGTGTTGCCCAAAAGTTACACTTTCACTGAACTTTTATGTACGACTTCATCCATTGAGTCAGCTGAAACAGTTTTTCGCCGTGCGTCACTGTACGACTGGTTTTGCGTAATTTCATGTTGCCTTGAGATTTTCTTTCAAAACAAAAACTTACCGATGATTAACACTTATTTTCAAAAACAAAACTAACAACTCTATGGTAAAAATCAAATATTCGTATCTAGTAACACCTACGATCGTAACAATATCTGCGTTAAAACCACGTGGTTTGACTAGCTACAGCAACTCCTGCTAAATGCGGCCAGACAGACATCTAACCACGGAGAATCATTCTGCATATTTTACTGCTTGCCGACAGCTGCAAAGGGTAGGCGCCGGTCTACGCTGCGATAGGTCCTGGGTTCGAAACTCAGAACAGGCATAAATGTGTTGAACCCTTCACCTCACTTAACCCTCATATGCTCTTAAGGTGGGGTCTCACCCCACGTGTCCAATTATTTTATTTTTAGCTTTTTCTAAATTCTTTAGCGTGAATGATATTTACCGTGCACTAAGTACAAGCAGCACAGTTGAACTTGTAACGTGTATTTAGGCCGCAATCAGTCGAGCAAATTGAAAATATAAGAAATGGTTTGACTAATTGCGGCCTAAATAAACATACGTTAAAAATTAAAATGCTATCATTATACTCTAGTGCAAGGAAAACAGAATTCACGCTATAATTGCCAACTTCATACATTTCTTCCCCGAAAAAAAAAAAAAAGACTTCACCTCAACACCTCGTTGTGTTAAAGGGCCGTAAAACTCTTTCACCTCATCTCATAGCTTTAATGACCCGATTACTAGTACATCCCCATCTAGCCACACCCTTACTGACGAAAGTAGTGCAGGACGTGGCATGCCTTTGTCTTAATTTTCTATTCCAATTCATGCACGCTTGAATTATTTTATGACCAAGAAATTTACTTATAAAACCGACTCGAATGACTAAATCCATCTCTTAAAAGTGTGTGGTAGATAAATATACGCTGAAAACATCAATTGATTTCTACGCTTTTTTCGAAGCCAATATGAATAACATACTCAATGACAATCCTAGACAATGGTATTTGCTAACTTTATGAGTAAATATTTATCCAAAATTACTAAATCGTTACGCGTGATCTCGTGCGCCGCAATTAAATGCAAGAGGTTCCGGCGTCAGAGGTTGTGCTTCAGAAGTTCTTAACACTGGAAACAATTTTGTTTAAAACGTTGGCTAAAACTATTGTCTAGGATTGCTATTGTTAAATTTTCGCAAATTGGCTTCGAGAAACCTACAGTTATAGATTAATGCTTTTAACGTTGAATTATGTACCACGCGCTCTTTAGCTTTTACCCGAGATTTTTCTCATACCTAATCGAAAATATTTACTTGAATTGCACTCTGGCTGTCGCAGTGTTCATATTTGCTTATCGAATGCCGCATTAAACAGTAGTGTACCAAAATGATATATTATCAACAAATAATTCTATCATTAAGGAAATCATTAATTCTGTTACTGAACGTGGAATGCTCCATGCGACAACTGCATGAAACATAAAAGGAAGGCCAATAGTGTGTCGTCATCCAGCGCAAAATTGCGTACACGACGTTGAAAAACACTCCAACTGCTTTAAAAGAAAATATATTTTAATTCTAGTGATTCATGTTTATTTTAAGAAGCATTCCAACTTGTTTCAAAACTTGAAATGACACCGGTCCAACAGAAATAATTTCAAATGAAAGTAACACTTTAGTTAGTTACTGTATAACACTTTGCATATGGCTGTGCTGGTGTAGTGGTGGTCCGCGGTGGAGTCAGTCTCCGGACTTTCGCGTATGGCCGCACGAGCCGTTAGTCGGTGTGTTTTCTCGGGAATCACTTGTTTCCCCCCTTTTCTTTACTCCGGCGCTGCTCCATACTCACATCATCCTCACCAGCGCTAAAAAGATCGATGTTAAAGCGCTGACCACAATCCCTCCTTTGGTGCGAGGGGTTCTGGGTTCGATTACCAGGTCTGGCTAGGTGTTAATTTGTGTTTGTCCGAATGGTCTCAAAAATTGTCTATATACAAATTGTCTCACGAAAAATTACTGGGGTCACTCAAATAAAGTCACTTTAAAGAGCGGAATGTTTGGTGCAGTGATGATGCGGAAGCTTCAGCCTCGCCACTGCATCAAACTGTTTTTGTAAAAAAAAAAAGTCTGGCATGCTATATAACATTTTTTAGCTGTGTAGGTTCAAAAGTCAGCGTCATTTATTTTTTACTTTTTGTTTTATTTACTTTGAGCATAAATTGTGTATTTCTCTTTAAATAAATGTATTGTTTGAATAATTACTGACCAACAAACAGTTAGAATTTTTAAAAACCCTTTTTATAATTTTACATTATGAAAGTTTAAAGTAAATAAACAAGGTAATAATATAATTTAAAATTTCTTCAACGAGTAATGACGAAATGTTAAAATATGTGACGCATGTGTATAGAAAAAGTACGTTAAATAGTGTGCTGTTCTATAGGTAAGGTCGACAATTGCTATCAGTATATGCTATACACCTTTACCAAATATGTCACGCCAACTTTTATCGTATCATAACACGAAATTGCAAGCTATCATAATAAAACAGTAGATAACAGCCAAGTTTGGAGATGTTTAAGCAACTGATAGCAAATGACAGGCAGTTAACAACACATTTCCTAGCCATAAAAATATTTATAGCTATTGTATTTATACACATGTATGTTAGAAATAAAATACCTTTGACAAACACGTAAGTCAGTATAAAAAAGTAACAGATCGGATAAATAAGTAAAAAAAAAATTACCCAACTGGCCGGGATTTGAACCCCAAACCGGAAAAAAACGTAAGCCGTGGAGCAAGCATGTTACCACTACACCACCTAGCAAGTTTGTCTTTTGTATTGATTATTTTTGTTACTATACTATCGTCTCTAGTAATTTGAAAATTGTGTTAATTGCATTATTATAGAGGATTCAATATTTATACGATTCTGGCGTTATTGATACTGACACAAAGTTTCATTTCGCATACTAATATATTTCCAACGGCATTTGTTTCCCAAATAAGTTAACATATACAGCTGGAGCCGCCCAAATGTCGGCCATTTGCATGCGCATCATCTTCGCTTCCCTCCATTGATGCTGGCTAGTATTGTGTAACATCAATATGTCTGACCAGCCTGTATATCAGCTTGTACGGCGGCCTTTATAAATGCCTGGTAGGTGGGCTGCTACGGTAGCAGGTACCGTGTAATATGGCCTTCATCGATACCAGCGTTCAAGCGGCAGAAATTTACCCTGAACTAAATATTCCAACTTGTAGTAGAATTACGTAACCTTAAGAGCACTGTATACTGTTCTGAAATTTCCGTGTTTGACGCGCGGGAACAGCTGAGTGATAAGAGCCAGAGCACCACTCTCGACGATGGGCACGTGGTCTCTATTCGCAGCGCGTTAAAGTGGCATGCAGTGTTTTCGTAGAACTCTCTTTCCTGTGGACTTTAAGCGGTGACCCTAAAACTTTATTTTTGCATATTATTAAGTAAATACCAACGCACGCACCTAATTTTTTAATTTACGGATTCAGGTCGTATTTTCAGAGTTACAGAAGTTTAAAAAAGCCGTTTTTAGCCATTTCCAGAGGCCCAAATATCATGTTATTAACAAGCGTACTGAATTTTTAAAAAGTGGCATACGTAGTTTCAAGTTAGTGTTATTTTAATAGATAACAACAATAAGAATAAGTTCGGCGGTTTCGCGTGACACCCCACAACACCGTCCAACGGCTAAGTACACAGTCCTCTTAACCAAACCAAGGATGGTAGTTGAAAAATAAATATTTTTCAGATTGTCGGTATTTACGTGGATCGATGCACACGTGAAATAAATATATGTATTGCTTCTTCGCACAGCTGTGTGCAGTTGAAATTATTCGCGCTGTCCTCGTCCTGCAACAAGCGAAGCCACTACTATGACGTGATCTCGTCACAACGGCACCGACAAGGAAGGAATGCGAGGTGCGGGATGAAGGACACCAATAATGGACGGGTACGTGCGGTAGTAAGAAGGAAGCGACGCCCTGTGCGGTGCATGTCACAGTGGATTATATCTTCTGTAAGGAGCTGCCACGCCTCTGCTTTATAAATGATCTGTTTGGAAGACTATGATCTCCGTACCTCTCTCCTGTATAACCACGTTCTACTCTTCTCTAAAAGCAACCCGGACAAAGCACGCTCAGTACACCAAGCTTGACTGTACAACTGTACATACCGTAAAGTGAGGATACTTTGCACCTCCGTGAGTAACTTTGCACCATTAGATTTATTTCGTTCTGCATTGGGATTCCATGGAAATAGTCACTATAAAGTATTGTTTATTATTGAAGCTACGAATGGCATAATCTTCAACAATTAACGATCCTTTAAACCTTCACTTACAACACAAATATGTAGTGCAAAGTAACCCCAAAATTAGGCAAAGTACCCCTGCTTTACGGTACCACAACACTTGTTACATAAACATTGTAACTTGGCTTCGACTACTGACTACACAATTAATTAAACAGTTCTGCCTAGGTCTAGCTCAGCGGGTATGTTAAAATAATATAGTCAATATAGAGATGACAAGTTACTTGATACGGCGGCAAATGGTCCTCGCTCTCCATGGAACAGAACAGACTATGTCACTGATCCGCGATTAAGCCTAGCCACACAACTCCGCACCGCTAGTGAATTATGCGAACAATGACAGATTCCAAAGCTTCGTCGCGACTCTATCAAAGTACCGAACAAATAATTACTCCCGATCTAGGCCAATCGGCTTGTTAATGCTAGCAAATATCGTCCTGATAATGCTCGCAAATCGTATCCCGGGACAGACACTCTGTCGGCGATACTTGCGCGAGACGCGGCCCCAGCCCCGAGGACGGCAACACGTCCGTCTGCCTCGAGCTCCGAGATACTTCTCTCTACTCTCAATCCGCGTCCCCTCGCCAAGCCAGCTACACTGACCCTCATTTCCCTCTGACCAATCAAACATCCTGTTACATTTAAACTCGGTTTACAGGCGGCTAAGAACTCAGGCCTTTGCGAGCGTATCAAGTGTCAAATAAATGTATTAATTAAAATCACCAATTTTCATGTTTGCTCATACCCATCTATTCTAGTACATACTTTTACTTATATTTATCTAAATTTATATTTAATTAAAATATTTAATTCAACTGCCTAGTGACAAACAGTTGCATACGTCTTATTTCCGTCTTTTTCTAACTCTCTCTCGCCCAGTGGGGCGTACGTGGCATTCTTCCTCCCAACAATTCACCAACCCCCTTGACACATACATGGTCTGCCCTGTGCTTCCCGCAGCGTGATGTAACCCAATTCTCTCCGGCCTCATCATCCTCGAGAAACAATACATATTTAACTATTTTCTTTGTCACGAATCTAACACTACTTAATTTAATTAAAATCTACAGCTTTCACAGAGTCTTCACAATTTGAATTATCTCTGTAGCCTAATTATTACTCTTTCTAGGTATGTTAAATTACAGTGAATGTTTCTGCTACAGTAAGTTTATCTACAATTTTCCGTGCAGATCGCAGCTACCACAAACCAATAAAACACATACATTTGAATTAAACTGATGTCCCCTTGCGCTGTCATCGGTGACCGTTTGCTCAATTCTATATACATAATTACAAACTAGATGCAATGCCGAAATGGCGTATTACAACATATTATCCCCGCAAGCTAAATTCAGTTATGAGCTTGATGAAATTAAGACTGCCCTTGTTAAGAATCCAGCCCTTCCTCATCCACATTATAAGTACTATCCAACACTCTCTAATTTCTGACACAAATCAACTTGATTATACAGAAACCAGATGCTACCAGTAAGACAGCGCAGCAGTGCAACACTTGACTCGCATTCTGGAGAGTTTGGACTCGTTTCTCGGTCAATCAGCCTGATTTAGGTTGCCGCTATTAATTGAAACAAATGAAGATGAATAATGGGATGGTACATTAATACGCGCCATGGCCGCTTGCCGTTTCTATTCTCGATTCTTTGAGACACTGGTTACGTCTGCAATGACCTCACTGTTGGAGAGACATTACTTACTTATACAACTACAGTCCCATGTAGCTAAACACTGTCGGTCGTATGTGAGTTTACTGGTAGCACTGCTGGTTGGTTGCTGGCTTAGAAAACTTATGACTGTGCATCATTAGCCCAGTTGTGGTAAAACTGTTGGCAACCGGACTTTTGGCATGCCAGCTGTAGTACAATGTTCGTAACATGTAATTGATTCGTTTATGGACTATCGATGGTGTGGCATTTTCAGGCTGAGATGTGGTACTCATTTCACGGATAATTTGTGATACATTATGCTCAGAAAGCATGCAAGCTTACGTTTAAATTTAATTTGACTTTTTCAGCAATCTTTCTCACGAGACTGTCTGGAAACCTAAAAAAAAATTCGGATTTTCTTGAATTTGAGTTAGATAATATGCTTGCTCACGACTTCCTGGAAACCCGAATTAAGCTTGTGTTTTATACACTAATATGACTTGTATAGCAGGCTTGTGCACGAGACATACTGCAAGCATTACTCAGTCTAGTTGCACGCTTGCACTTCACGTAGTCGAAGATTCGTAGGTTCAAATCCTGGCAGGGACGGCAGATTTGCAAGCTGCTCTAATCTAACTACCTGATAACATAATCGAAAACATGTCCTAAAATTGTTTGAAACTATAATTAGAGCTAGAGAACTATAAACTTATTTTCATTACATGTACGCTGTACTTGAAAAATGTACAACCTGCCTATCTCTTCGAGATTGCATATACGTGTGGCTATTATTCCACCCTGGCAAGTCAATGACATGCGTCAGTGAGTCACGCATACGTTAGCGGATGCCTCCCTCACGCCCCTTCCCCTCACAGCCCCTAGCTGTATCAGCCAATCACGGCCAGCTCACCACCTCCCCCTCCACGACCTCGTGTCACTGCAATGTCATCGCCCTGGGACTGCCGGCTGGTCCATCAAGCAGACTGTGTCGCCCTCCACTGCCTAAATCCCTGACGACCTCCCTCCTCCGATCCCTCCGCGCCTCTCTAAAGGAATGTCACCCGCTATTAAGGCCTCAGTTCCTGATTAAGGGCCCGATAATGAAATCCTTTGTATACTCCCGGCCTGATGGAATTAACGGTTCAGGACGCAATCCTCGTCGCTTCCAGATCCCGCCTCCCTTGGCGGCCGTAGTAATCTACCACCCACGCCCCGCTGAGTTGAAGTCGCATTCGTGTGCTTGCGAGCCAGGCCCGTCGCGAAATTGAATGGCTAACTCCTCTCCTCCCCCTGATCAACTTTTATGACTATTTCCATGACGTTCTGCACTGTGAAAGTCGACATTAATGTGTGCAGTAACGATACTACGCATAGATATGGGGGATGATAATTTATAGTAGAAACTGTGCGAGTGGTATTCCCATACGGGAATAAAGAGTTTACGTCACAACAACAAATGTTGCACGTCACAACTATGCCGTGTCACCACACAGTTTCTATTTGGAAATACAAGTTTACTTCAAATGTGTTCGGAATCTACATGTGGTTTTCGTACCAAATACAGCTTTCAATGTGACCAAATATTACTGTGGTGCAGTTTGTTTCCTCGAATTGCAGAGATGGGAGATAGTATATTGTTCAACACAGCTCTTGCCGATATACGAACCCAGAGCCCCTAGCACTGCAGGTCGGCGTGCAAACGACTACGTTACGCCGTTAATGCAAGTAACAATATTTCACATTGTGGCCTAAAATATTTATTCCCGTATGGGAATATCGCAGAGCTGTTACTACGGATTTCAGAACTTTGATGAAATGTTTTAATTTCTTTGAAAACTAAGGATCTAAAACATTTTTACCAAAAGATATATTACTTACTTTTAACTATAGAACCACTTGACAGAGTTCGTATCTGCGAAAAACCTGACATTATGTAGTTAATATATTTAATTCGTAATAAATAAATTTAGTTACAACATAATGGTAATTTTACTTAAATAAATTCGATTAGCGTGTGAGAACGAACATGGATCTGAAGTATTTATTTTACTAACATCACACATCGGTCGCTATCACCACTGCGTATACTGTACTTCATTACAAAGCCTTCCTTTCACTCTCTACCTATAATTACTGCATTTGCAGTGGGGCTAAATTGTCATAGTGGACATTCATTACTCAATAACTAAAGTTTTTTGCAACCGTTCCAACTTTGCGGGCGCGCAGCGCCCGAACCGTAGGTGATATCGTGCCCAAACTAAATTTGAACACACTTCCCATCCTTCCTCAGTTGATCGGGGGGGACCGGACTCCTAGCCCCCACCCCTCTGAGGAGATACTGTGACCGGAGGGTACTGTTTATTTTACTTTTTTGAACGTTTTGGCCTGTAGAATCCGAACCGTTTGAGATAATGACTTGAATTTGCTGGATTTTCGGAAAATTACCGGAGCGGGTCCGAACCCGGGACCTTCAATTTTTTCTATGAGAGGCCATATCTCGCGTTTTTTTTTTTTTGCGCACGGGGTTTACATTTCACGGAGAGAGTCGCTTACACTACTTCTTCTAGGGAAATAATGCCCTGTTACACCAATAAGTAAGCATGCAGCTCTTAAATGGTGACACCGTTAAATAGCTACATGCTTACTAATACTTCTGGTTGAGAATAGCCGTGTAAAATAAACGAAATGCTAACACACCAGCGAAGACAGCAGATATACCACTCAACATAAAACCATAAAAAATAAAACGTAACCCATATTAAAAGCTTAGTAATACAAAAGCTTAATGTGCATGCCACATGAATCTTGGGTTACATTGAAGAAGAAAACGTCGGTGGCAAAATGTTTTAAGACTACATTTTACCTGTAAAATATGGCAACACTGTACTAAGAAAGTCCCCTATTACGCTCCACGTCCAGGTGTTAGTTTATGTATGTTATGCCAAGTAAACATAGAATCATGCTTTTACTGCTTGAGTTTTAACCTGCACCCATAATATGCAGGTCAGAACAGTAGTAGTTAGGTATCTGTGGAGCGCAATATGGGACTAACTACAGTGCTATGTTGCAACACTGTACTGTGTGTATAAAATGTCATCGCACAACATTTTGCCATTTACATTTTCGTCTCCAGTTTAGCCCAGGATTCGCGTGGAGTGATTATTATGCGTTTGTTTCTGTATTTCCTGTATAAATACACACTCTCATACATACATACATTCATACATACATATACACACCGCAGTCGGGTGTGACCTGGGACACGTGGTGTGGCTGTACGCGGCTTTGTACAATTTTATACAATTTTATTTTCTGTATGTATTAGCCGTAAATAAATAATAATGATTACAAATGTGTTCATTCGTTAAATGGAAATACACTTATTTGCCCAAGGCTACCATACGTACGAAATACATTTTTCTAAACGTCCAAAGTTGCTCCCAAGTGTCCGCGGAAGCCACTCCCGTTTACCACTTACAGTATATAGAATGTTTACTACCAGTAAATATATAACAACGTGTTTATCTCGTCTGTTTGTACAAGTAGTGTTCGATCTGTGCCTGGATTCAAACAGCTCGCGTACAGTAATGACTACACAATTACAAGTATTTCGTTTGGGGACGTTAGCAACTGACAAACTATGACTTTCTATATTATACATTTATTAGTAACAACAACTGTGCAACTCAATTTTCCCAGATTCGGCTAGACCATTAGAAAACAAATGAACAAACAATTATTACAAAATGCTTGAATAAATATATAGGTTTACAATGAATAAGTGTTACAAATTGATAAGGGTGGTAAGTGAGATGAAATGGAACATATGTTATAGAGGAACCTATGTACGTAAATGCTTCTTTATACCCGAAAATGACATTACCATCGGGAACGGATTGTAGGCAACCTTCCGAATTCGAGTGGCTGTGTGTTTCCATTATGATGGTGTTACAGCACACTATGATCTCTGTGTACGTGAATACCGTAACACTATTTTGGATAACACAGCATTTGGGGGGGGGGGGGGATCCTACTGCCTGGCCACTACGTTCCCACGACTTAAGGGCGTTCAAGTAGGGAAAAATTCATAATTTTGTATTTGTATAAAATAGTGTTAGTTTTGTAGACATTACTGAAGAGTACATTTACCTCTAACGAAAAAAAAAAAAAATAGTTCAGCCAGTTTTCCCGTAATGTCACTTCAAAGTCAAAATTTGCGTATTTTTACTTCATACAAAACTTGAAAACCAGTAAATATAATGAAATGGAAAAAAATCACATCAAAACTGCACGTCACCGTCTACGGCTTGAAGCATATACAAACCCATTATAAAATACTTTTGTGTTTGAAATAAATTCCTAAAAGTACCAGAAAAATTTCAAATTTTGAAATTTTTTATTTTGCACAAGCCTTTTTTGTAACGGGTCTTATATGCTACAAGTCATAGACAGTAACACGTAGTTTTGATGTGATTTTTTCCATTTCATTACATTAACTGGTTTTCAAGTTTTGTATGAAGTAAAAATATGCAAATTTTGACTGTGAAGTGCCATTACGGGAAAACTAGACGAGCTAATTTTTTTCCGTTAGAAGTATGTGTACTCTCAAGTAATGTGTACAAAACTAACACTATTTCATACAAATATAAAAATATTTTTTCCCCCACTTGAACAACCTTAACGCCTTTAGATGTATACCTTCGAGGACAAGTAACAACACATGTACATACCAGGGATGTATTGGAGGCCAAGACAAAAATAAGCCCGCTATCTACAACCAAGTGTGACAAACATGTAGTTGCTGAGCTGCACTCCATATATCGCATGCCGTGGTGGACGTTATCAGCAGCAGATGCAATTACCCTTTCCCCAATAAACCTGACTGCAAACATTGATAGGAAGCATCTTTGTTAAAACCAGATCTCACCTTTCATGTCAGGTTACCTACTACCCCTGTTTATTTGTATCACCATTTTCGGGTAGGTTATAAGGAAACATTTCCGGAGAAAGATACTTTGAAAAAAAAAAAAAATATATATATGTTCTACTTTACCTTATCTATCAGCTCTACAAATATTAACACTTATTCAATGTCACCTTGTATAGTAAAATATCTACACATTGATGGAATTTAGTAAGCTGAAGTGTGCCGTAATTAAATGTCATAAAATGATGGCATATATTCACTCCACCGACAAAATAATAATGTTTACGAATAATCCTGAACGTGTTATCTTTACAAGAGTTAGATCGTGCGGCGTTCATCTGGGCATGCACAGCGTGCATAGCTAGCAGTGTGTACTCCAGCCTGGCAGATGTTGGTTGCATGGCTCGTGCGCGCCACTGTACAACGCCGCCCAGTCAAGTGGCTGACGGGCGAGGCGAGGGCGCGGACCACCTCTGTGAAGGAGGAATCTTATCGACGTGGGCCTTCTTTGCCGCCAGGTCCCTCGTCTAATCGGCTTACAGAGCGACGGCCTCCCACATCTCGGCGTGCACCATCCCCGCCGACACGACGCGCACAGACAGCTGAAGAAAGCCTTCAAGTGTGCGGGAGTGGTCGAGCCACACCTGGCAACACTGCGACAAGCCCTCTCGTCTCCCCTCTTAAACAGTCTGCAGCCCCTAGCTGGGTGTGGAGGATTATCTTGCACAACTACCGCGAGCCATGCCACATTTCCGCTTCGTCCTTACATCTTGCGACCCTTACGACTAAGTGAACGCATTTCTTGGTAGCGCTTATCAGCAATATTATTACAATATCAGTTTGAAGGCGTCGAACTAAAACTGTTATTTACTTTAAAATCATAACACGCTATTGGGAAATGTTAGTACTTAAAAACGTACGCCTATCTTCGTTGGCTTCACAAACAATTCTTCTTCTAAGCCCCTTCAATTGACTGTCCGAAGCCCACAGCAAGAAACTTGCAAGAGTGCGATACAATGACAACATTTCCATTTCTAATGACCAGAAGTTTGGCTGTTCAGTTCCTTGCTTCGAGTAGTAGTTGAAGCCTTGACGACGAGGTTCCGTGCAATGATAAGTTAGATTCATATTGTTGTAGACGCATATATGTTTGAGAATTGAGAAAATCGCAGACGTCCATTTGATGATCAGGTGTTTTTTATTGTTATATTTTAATGTCGAGATAACATAAATAAAAACCAACAACATTCATTTAACACTTGAGCTGAGAAATGTATTGCCAAGGCCAATTTCTGAGATCGATCTTGTGTCAATTAACACGTATGAAAAAACGAATTCCATTCCCATCAGCGAGAAGCATTTGGCTTTGGATCCCGAGTAAAGTCAGCGTTTGTGTGCCCTCCTGGTTCCCCGACAACTACAATCGTAGTGAGTGAATAACCACTTTATCCGATATTATAATTATCAGGTGCAAATATGATACACTAACCGTAGGACCAAAGGCACGGGTTAAAGGAGTGAGTGAGAGATTTTGGTCAGCGCTTAACATCGATGTTTTTAGCGCTGGTGAGAGGTGACATGATGTAAGTATGGAGCAGCGCCGGAGTGAAAAAGCGGGGGAAACGGGAGATCCCCGAGAAAACCCACCGACTAACGGCTCGTCCGGCCATATGCGAAAATCCGGAGAATGACTCCATCGGGAGAACCCGGATCGACTTGATCTGAAGCGAATGGTCTGACCATTCGGCCACCGCGGCCCCAACATGTACAAGACACAAAAATGAAGTAAGGCAGTTCAACATATGAGGCCATATAAAATCATCATTCGGTAGCAGATAATGTGAAAGAACTCAATATGGAACCTAAACAACTTTGACCTTTTGTAAGTAAGTAGGGTATTATGTCTCGTTGCGCTTCTGTAACTTAACGTGAACTGTGAGATGCTGATGATTGTTCAGTAATGTAATAAAGTCCATCCATTAAAAAAATCTACAAGTGATTATGCATTCAGCCGTACGGACATAGTTTGTTGAACCAATCTTAAAACTACAGCCCTCTTACACTTACGACTGGGAACGTATTGTTATAAATTTAAGTGGAAATTAGTAAGAGATGACGTACATAAAAATTAATTAGGGGATTAGGTATCGTAATTTAATGAGACAGTGGCGGTCTCTCACTGTTGTGGCTCGTGGATGACCATGACCTGACATTCTGCTAAGACTTCCTGCTGCCTGAAAACTAACCATAGCTGTAAATCACACTTCGCGAAGCCGCAACGTCGTTTGCTATCTTACGTTGTCTTCTCAGTTTCCATACTTCCAAATATTAACTTCCCCTACTGATTGATGTTGCTAACCACAAACGACCGGAATACAACAGCACACACACACACACACACATTCACCAACACACACACACACACATAGAAACCAAAACACATACATACATACACATACACAAACACACACACTTCCCACTACCATGTGGCATTGTAAGTTGTAAAGATTGTACTATATACAGAACTTTCTTTGGTGAGATTTTAGATGCCGCTTGTCATACTTTTGTTGACATACATGACGACACATCATTAGAGATGGTGAAATTTGGCGAATTCAATGACCTGCATGTTAGAATCAAATATCCTTTGCATACTCAAGCCCTGCCTATTCGTTCATTGTCTGCTGTTCCACTGAGTAGCAGCTAGTGGACAAATGGTTGGGACTAGAGTATGCGTAGTCTAATTGATTATAACATGCAGGTCATTGAATTCACGAAATTTCACCATCTCTACACATAATGTGTTCTCCCTTAGTTGTTTTTGTCTGATTCGTAATTCATTTAACCTATCCCCTAATTATCTTCACAACCAGACTACGACACTTGGAGAACAGAGGGCCTATGCTCGAGTTTTCGTCCGATTGCGAATCGCCCGCCTGACCGCTCGAAATGTGTTGTTGGTATGCTTAAACATTCTGCCGTCCTCGTACACGAGATTCGTATACGAAAATCTACTCGAGTGGTGGCAGGCGGCCGAATTGGGGATTTCGCATACGAGAAGTCGTAAAAACCGAAGCTATGGAGCAAGCTTTCAACAATTATATGCATATATATAATTTTTTTAAAGTTCCCAATAATGTTTAAATAAAAACTCGCCACTAATTAAGTTAAGTGTTTTAAATGTTAGTAAGCTTTTTGCAATAGTATAGCTATTTTACGAAAAAAAAGAACTACACACTCTTAATCACAAAAATAATACTGTATGTATTAATTCTGAACAAGCTATTTTAAAGTTAATATACTAACATTTTTTAGTTTAAGCCACTCACATTGCATTTTATGAGTCGCAAAATTTTGCTATTGACTGAAACATACAAATTTGTGCCTTCAAAGAACTCAGTAAATTATTAACAAAAATGCACTAAGATACAGGCAGCACAGTAAAAAAGAAAAACATTATGTAAAGAGTGGGCAGTTGATCGTAGAAAAAGATAACTGTATGCTAGGTTCCATTAGTGTATCTACATACAGAGTTTTTTTTTGCAATATCTGTGTATTCATATACGTTTTGTTATTCTTCTGTGAACAGTTATAACAGTGTAAAATAAAATTTAAACATTCGCTGTTGAATCACATAAAGTTCAACAAGCAACAATGTTATGAAACATTGTGTAGTACCAGACAGTTTCGTTACTTTCGAATTTCTTTGCTCATTATTTACAAACCCGAGAATAAAGTTCTCGTAATATTTTTTAATTGTGATGGCTGTTCAACAATTAATGATTTAATTAAACTGCCTCAAATTAATTACGTGAAATTATTATAGGTTAAAACCATGTTACTTAAGCCTTAGTTTCTTGACGCCTTCGTTTCGTTAGTCTTACCTTAAAAGTGTTCTTTATTTAACCCATCTAACAGGAAAAAGTAACTCTTTATGTTCAAATGTATGTTATTTATTTTAAAAATTACATTTTGGTCGTAAGAAAATGTGATATTTATTAATGCCATTTACCGGAGAAGCGCAGATAAATATTTATATGTGCCTACGTTTGTGTCATTAGTTGCTTCGTCTATACAAACGGAAGATAAAGACTCGTCTCATTGTGTCTAAAACAGAAAATTACGTAAAATAAGTTAGTATTTCGTAGAGGTATTATTCTTGCATGAAATTATTAATGCATTTATTGAAATAAAAGAATATTCATCTGTGGCGAGTTTCGAACCCGAATACTTTTGTTAGCAAGCAAGCACGCTACCGTAGCACAACAAGTACTATATGAAGCTAAGTCCAAAAATATGATATTTATTGTATGTAAGGTGCCAAATCCTGTTTTTCGATTATTACGACATTTCCTTTTGTTGTTGGTCGAGTTAGTCACACTAACATAGTTTTTGCTAATATTAAGATTATTCTATCATGCTCATTAACATTTTAAATCCCCTATTTATCACAGAAATTCATAATTTGTAAGTCGAGATAGACATTCGAATAGCCGCCATCTTGTCGACCAACGGTGCTCACTTCGTACACTTATTTCGCATACGAGTTCAAGACAGTGGAGCATACCTCTTTTAAGCTAGGCCAGTTCGCAAGCGAATCTGAGCATTCGAAACAGCTCGTACACGAGAGCTCGAGTTGTATTTTCCAGCATAGGCCCTCAGTGCTGTGTGGACATTTGTGTACTGCTGGTTGCATAAAAGTTGGTAGGAGCGCTTTGCAATCTATCCTACATGGACGATCAAATTGCATTGTCATCCAAGCGACGTATGATACAACTACTGAGACGTATGTTAGAACATACAATAGCTAACTGTAAAGTTTCTCATTGGTTTGAAGTTGGACACATATGCTTTGTCGTTCCGCATCCGTGCCGGACGATGCGTATAATTCTTACCATGTGTATTATACATTAAATGCTGAAATGGACATCTCAGGTTAATTTTAAAGCTAAAAATCTCTTTCATTGTAAAAAGTGTATATATATATATATACACATCAAATATAATATTGCCTTATTAATAGTCAAATTTATCCAAACTTATATGTAACAGAGTATAGTGCACTAATATAGCAGGCTACGCAGCTAGAATGTAAGTAGCTACCTACCGACAAATGGCATTCTGAAGGCAGCATAATTACAATCATAACCAGATAACTCCATGTCTGGACCGTCATGTTTTCAACATAACATTCAATAGTAAACATTACCTAAAGCGTTCCTGTACGCCTCACAAATAAAAAAAACCAATCGTCATTGGGACGAAATAATGTCATGAATTTCGAGTGAATACGCAGTCAGATTTCTGTTGCAACGGGATCACAGTCATTTAGGAATAGTTTAAGCCAATAACAAGCCTGCAAGGAAACATGAAACGTAACTTTGGGCACAAAACTGGTGATGAACTTTAGCGTCGTATTGGTGGATATTAGTTATTTTATGCACAATTGAGGATTTCAGAGTTGCCTGAATCACGGCAGGAAAAGAAGACAAGCACTTTTTATTGAAGACATTATAAACAGCGGCAAAGAAAGTAAATAATTTATTGAATTTCGAAAAATTAAATTCTTAAAACTAATTTTTTCAGAGTATAGTCTATAGAAGACCTAAGCCACACTGACAATTTTGTATACAACGAAAAATTACGACCCTACACTCAGAGTGGGGCAACGATAAATCGTTCGTACACTTATACAACTATTTAAAACATATTGAATACAGCACGAAACGAAATGTTAAATGAGGGACATGTTCAAATGGCATTTGTCAAGGTTTGTTAGCAACTAAACAAATTTAACACAGTCTTGGTTTTAGTACTTAGGCTAATTTTTCTGTGAATATTAAAGTTTTCATTAAAATTGATTTGCATAAACAATGCAATATCTTACTTTGACTTCCAGATATTGGAGCATTGATTGAATAATTTAAAAATACTGAATCGTAAAAAAACTAGCGTTAGTTCGGGATAAAAATGTCTGCTCAGTGTGCACACCATGACCGAAACGTCTCAAGGAAATTTCTGTTAACCAAGACTTGCGATTTTCGATACTTCAAACCGTCACCACAGAAACTTTGGGAACATAACATGCAGCCGTAATACTTCCTAGTTGATGAGACTGGAAACTTTTTAATATTAAATATTATTAGTTAATTATTTGTCATATTAACGCACGAAATAGCTGGTGTTTACTGTAAGCTGTGTGCTCATGGTTCACTGTTGCTCTGCGGGGACGACTGCCACAAGCAGATAGTTGAAGGGGTTGGAGAGGGCTGCGGGGAGGAAGTTTTGGGGATGAAGTGGTCACCACAAATGCCTCCCCACAAAACCATCTCTTTCACACGCACGCGCGCGCACACACACATCGCGGCTCTCGGCTCGGCATGTCAGCGAGATGAGACGGGGAATCGCGAGGGTGTGGGCGAGCGAGGGAAAAGGAATTCCAAAGAAAATGTCGTGCTGGGATGAGCCGCCTGCGGGCAGCAGAGCTGTGTTGGAGAGGGGAGTGGCGGGATGCTGTAGGTCCAGAGAGCACTTACACACCGCCCCAGGCTGGCAAGAGGTCACTACTCCTCTCTGCTCTCAGGAGACTGGCCTGGCATCCACTTGTGTTAGCCGGCGGCGGCGATGTGCTGGACCCAAAGGCTTCCCCATGCTGCACTCAGCTCAGCTACTTTACTACTCCAGTACCTTGCTTCTAATTGTAGACGCTCAGTTAGTAACTGGTACGCTTATCTCGCCACTCATTCAAATATTACTTTAGGTATTCTTCCCTTTTCCATATTAACGAGGGGTAATTTAGTGTGTGGGATAACTTACTGTCCAATAACGTACTATAAGTATAGTCAAAAGAGGCAACTAACACTATTCTAAAACAACGTAAATGTCTAAGTACAGTAAATCATACCCTACCCTGGCTTAGTTTGAGACCACTGTTCGCTTAGTTGCTTCTTCCTGACATACAGTAATAGGTTTTAACACATATAGCGAAACTCAGACGAAGCAAATATGCATCATTAGTTTGATAGCTGGCATATGTTTTCCTCCATTACTTCCACCACTGCAGTTCTATGTTGCTTTGGAATACGTGTAACTTCGAACCAAGTTCAAAGATGACTCCTGCCATCTCGGCTCCGTCAGAAATCTGCCACATCGACAGGCCTTACTCAATTCTTTACAATTGTTACACACGTATTGCGTATTTGAAAACTGAAATCACTTGAGTACAAAGGAAGACACTTGTTCACTCAGCATTGTCCCATCGTCTCTACTCATCAAGTCGCTCTACTGACGTGTTGTATTCTTATCGGCACTTCACTTGGCTCTGTAATAAAATCACCACCTGCTCTGGCCGCTGAGCGATTTGACGTTTATTCGAAAACTCTTTAGATTGCTTGGAAAACCGTTAGACGTGTGTATACCCAATAAGATACTTCTGAATTTTTTTTTCATAGCCAAAATTGACTTAATTGCCGGTCCTTTTAGATATAAGCATCTTGGTGCAGAATCTACCCTTAAAATAGCGCCATACATTTATACGAAAAACACTGAATGTATCATAGAGACAATTTTTTTTTTTCGGCAAGACAACAGTTCACTAGATGAGTGGATTGTGCTTAGAGGCTAAGACGAGATATGATGCGCTAGCTGTGTCGCCCTTAGTACTCCGCACCTCTAGGCTCGATGGGGCCGCGGTGGCCGAGGGGTCAGACCTTTCGCCTCCCACCAAGGCATTCCGGGTTCGATTCCCTGCGGGGTTGGTCCCAGGATTTTCGCATGTGGGAAATCATGCCGGACGATGCCACTGGCCGGCGGGTTTTCTCGGGGATCTCCCGTTTCCCCCGCACATTCATTCCGGCGCTGCTCCATACTCATATCATATCACCCCTCACCAGCGCTAAAGACCTCGATGTTCACTCACTCACCTCTGGGCTCGAAAGGCGCAAAGTAGACCATCAATGTGATAACTGTGATGCTGTTATGAATAACAAAAAGTCTCTCTTGGGAGAAGGCGACAGTTACGAGCAGTTTTCAGTAGTTGCACTAAACTAAAAAGGACCCATAATAAGAGAAAGGTTTAGAGGTTTAGTTGACATTAGACAAACTTGCTTGGTGCAACAAAGAAATGTGTTTGTATATAATTAAATATATATATATATATATTTGCTGAAACAAACTTACTTTGTTTTTATTTTGTTGTCCAAACGTAATACGAGGTTAAAGCAAGTAAAAAACCTGACTTTTGTGCCGAGCCATAAAAATACGTGAACACACAGAGAATCTAACTCGAGACCTTAAGATGGAAAATTGCTCATTTTCATCACTGCCAAGGCTGACAGCTGGTGACTAACACATCATTATATAAATATACGACTCGTAAAATAAATTATATATATATATATATATATATATATATATATATATATATATATATATATATATATATATATATATATATATATATATATATATATATATATA
>PNEQ01132904.1:0-11160 GCA_003012365.1 Medauroidea extradentata | reverse complement strand
GACCTCTCCTCAGTTGAATCCGCGAAATTTCCGGGGCTGTACATATTATAAGTAGGGACACTGGTTTTTCGCGAAAAGAATTTTGCACCACTTTGTTTCAGTGCCTTACGTGCACATATACAGTTCTGATTCATGATTGTTGGCAGCGTATCTATACGAACAGCCGTATATCATTTGTCTGAGCCAATTACAATAAAGTCTCTGCAACACCTCACGGCTGTGATTTGCCGGTAGGATCTCAAACTCGAGAGAGTTAAAATATCCAATCACTGACCACGATGTGCACGTAAGGCACTGAAACAAAGTGGGGCAAAATTCTTTTCACTAAAAACCAGCGTCCCTAATTACAAGGTATATGTCAAATATGTGTTGTGCAGTCTACGAGGTCTAGGAGCTTAATAGAGAATCAATGTTAAGAGTACTGTGTACCGGTTTCAGATCTCCGCGTTTGACACGAGGTAACAGCGGAGTGATAAGAGCCTAGCACCACTCTCGACGATATAGACACATGGTCTGTATTCCCAGCACTAAACTGGCGTGCAGTGTTTTCGTAGAACTCTCCTGTGGACTTTCAACGGTGACCCTAAAACTTTATTTTTGCATATTATGAAGTAAAGATCAATGCACGCACCTTATTATGCAATATGCGGATTCACGTCGTATTTAAGGGTTACAGCAGTCTAAAATAGTAGTTTTTAGCCATTTCCAGAGGCCTTAAAATCATGTTACTAACAAGCATACTGAATTTTAAAAAAAGCTACATACGTAGTTTTGAATTGGTGTTCTTTTCGTAGATAACAACAATAAGAATAAGTTCGGTGCTTTCGCGTAAAAAAGTATTCGCGTGACACTCCACAACACCGTCCAACGGCTAAGTGCACAGTCCTCTTAAAGTATTAGTTCTCATTCCACAACTTTTGAACATAACTAAAAGTACTATGCTTAACAAGGAATACTCCCACAGAAAAGGCCTTACAAAAATGTTGCCTTGCCCATAATTATTTTTGAACAGTAAATTCAGTATTACTTTTGTAAATTCAATATTATTTTTGTAAATTCAATATTACTTTTGCTATTAAGTATATAAAAAACTGGTATTCAACCTCCAATTTTCAACATTCCTTATGAAATGACACGTAAAATACTTCTTTAAAAGTTATATTTAAAAGATTCATTTAGAAGTAGCATATATTTTTAACAATTACAGTTCACGGTATTGGTTTAGGGCAAAACTCATTTTCTGCGTAAGAATACTATGGCTAAGAAAATAAAAATGCAAGCAACAAATTGTAAATAGATGTTCTTCAAGTGGAATTATGGCATGAAATAATTTATTTGTTCATAACCTTCATAGGTTAAATACAGGATATCCAGAAAGAAATACCTAGTAAAAACACCACGAGAATCCTGGGCTAAATTGGAGACGAAAATGTTAGTGGCAAGATGTTGTACGATGTCATTTTACGAGCAAAATGTGGCAACACCGCGTAGGCAAAGAGTCTTCTTGTGCTCCACGTCCAGGTATTATTTTAAGTAGTCCTATGTTATGGCACGTAAAAGTAGAATCATGTTTGGTATTTCTGAACAACCGGTATAGTAAAGCCTACTTCCTCAATGTGTGCAAATTGAACAAGACAGTTACTCTCAGTCGCTAACGTCTAGTTACATGACATTTTTTATTCACGTCATTTAATCTTATAAGATGGTGATGCTTAAACAATCAAGACAACTTAAAGTTTTGCTGATAAGCTATTAAAATATAAAATTTTCTTGGCATAGGTTAATGGTTCCTCGGGGTACAAAATAACGCCGATAATTATAAAAATGGGTGGTACTTTGAAAATATGTACTTAGCATGAACAAAGAACATTACGGTCTGGTGACATGTAAACCTATGTGTAACGAATACAATATAACTTGGAAAAGACAGTTGGCCAGATATCACGTATGATCAAAAATTTAATAACGGCAGTCATTTTTGCAATGTATAAATACGATACGATTAAAATATATTTAAGTCAAGCCATGTTACTCAATATTAAGAGGATGGATAACGTTTTCGAGCTCCCATTATTAGCTTATTAATATTATAGCTTTAATTACGTATTCACATCAAAGTATCTGCAATTTATACTTCTGAAAACGTATTAATATTTTTAGATTTTCGATTCCTGAAAATTAGCAAAGTTTAATTATATTATATATATATATATATATATATATATATATATATATATATATATATATATATATATATTGCTGTCCACATTACATTGCTTCCACGTCTCTATAAATTAAACAAACATTTCTTACAAAACTTGGTAAACAGGAATTATTATATTAATGAACTCTAGGGAAACCAGCTTTTCAAGTGAAAATTTTAGTTTAAATAGTTTAAAATTACATAAAAGAAAACGTTACGATGACTTAACAACTTTCACTAACTAATAATTTATCTGAGTGATATGTGTTGTTATTAACACACATTTTGATTTTACTGTAATGGAATTTTACACTTACTGCTGTGTATTTTCAACTACGTTCATTTTTAATATATGTATTTTTGGAGTGTGTCACCACTGCTATTACGGTATATGCCTATGCAGCATTGCTCATGTCTCTGCAATACGCAAAACTCTTTAAAAACAATTACCGTAACTACAAATTAACCAAAAGAGGAACCATTTGAATTGTATATTAAATATGGACGTTTATAATACGTAAAATTGCAAATATTCATTCCATTAAATTATTGATACGTTGAAAAAATTATTGTTTTATTTGGCAAAATATAATGTTGAGGATGCTTCACGAACAACACATTTCTTAAAGTTTTCCTGTCACAATAATTTTTATACTTGTATACTATTAATAATGTTGTCTAAAACAATGTTATAACCTACCTACTAAGTAAATATCCGCTCTAGTAAAATCATTTATGGCGAAAACTTAAGCAAATGTAATAAATATTAATACTATTATAAACAAAAATATTTATACGTTCAATAATGTTCGTTATATCGTTTGTGAAAGAATAAAGAACATAACCGCAGTGTGTAGTACACCCAGGCAAAAGTGCCGAACTGAAACTTAAGGCACTAAAAACTGTTTCGAGGGTCATATTCACATCAAAATGTCTGCCTGATGCCATACTGTGGAGTTTCTTCAACATTTCTAGAAGTCTGCATTCAAGAAAGATTAACTGCAATCATGTGCGTTTCCCATTATTACTTCCGTTCGTAAACGCGAATGTTGTGTACTGTGCATTAAATAATTTGACTGTAGTGCCGAGATTCGATATTTTTTCCCACTTGGGTCGATGGCCTCTTCCGTTCACTCAGTTATGGGCCGTAATGTAGGGTCATTCGATATTCTCTTATTAATTCGGTCTACTTAAGCGATCCATCAATGTAGCTTAAGTCGATTACTCTTCCACGAGTTTGAGTGAGTCAGAGATTTTTTGGTCAGCGCTCGACATTGAGGTTTTTAAATCTGGTGAGGGGTGACATGACATGAGTATAGAGCAGCGCCGGAATGAGGAAGCGGGAGAAACGGGAGATCTTCGAGAATACCTGCCGACCAGCGATATCGTTCAGCACGATTCTCACATGCGATAATCCGGGGACCGACCCAATTTTACGAGGGCAATCACTGTTGAAGATATTACATATTGGCTGAGGAAACAATCACTCTGTTATGAATTTCGAGCATGAGCGTTCTTCTTCCTTATTCGACGTGTATTGCGTTCAATCCAAAGATGCAGTTTTTGGTCTTTATTTGTCAGGAGTACAACAGTTGATGAGCTTCCTTATTGTAAATGTTAACAAACTGGTTCTTTCCTCAGAAGAGGCACTGGAGAACTTCATTTTCTAGCAGGATGGTGCACCATCCCATTGTCATACTTTAACAAGACGTTGCAATGCTGGATTGATCGCGGGGCAGCTGGTGAGTAAGATCATTATCACTAGCATTCAAAATGTCCAGAAACTATCCCTTTCATGAAGGATCATGTGTTCCTTCCATCATTGCCAACTAACATTAACGACCTAAAAACAAAAATTACGGACGCCATCCGCTCTGCCTACCCGACAAGCTGGCAATAGTGTAGTAGGAGTTTAAATACCGCGTATGTGTCATTGATCATTGTGGTAAACAAAGTACACATATGAATGAGAGTTAAAAAAAACTAAGGTTCTAAGGTTCATTTCACTAGTCAACCATTTTTTTTTTTTTTTCATGTTATAAACATTCAATGTTGGGGATGATCAGCCTGTATAAGCCTCTGAGAATAACAGCCGGCCTGATTGTGGCATGTGATGAAGGAGTGCTTGAGGGGTGTTGGAAACAGCCAGGACTCGGTCGCACTATCTATAAGAAAGGTTGGCCGGACAATAGAGTGGTGATCGTAGAGTCGCAGCAGGTCTGCCGGCAAGTGGTATATTTCTAAGAGAGAGACATACACACGGCTACAGAGGGGCGAGGCTTGCTTGTGTATGGCACACACTTCACACCAACTCGAGGACCTGCTCCACCAAGAATTGTGATATCTGCTCTCTTCCCCGCTTACCGCTTACTTCCCTTCTCACACACGGCACTAAAACATGGCGGCCCAACATCGTGCATTCCAGGCGCGTGCACACACATAAATAAATACATTTATGTATGTCTACTCACATAAACGATGATGAATAGCTTAAAAATACGAATTATAAGTTCCTACCAAACGGCCACGAACCTCAATTCATGTAAGACAATTTCCAGAAAAACTTTTTCGTGTTTCATTTTTTTCCCCAAAATTTTCCTTTCAAAGCAGCAGTTTTACTAATTGTACGTCCTATATAATAATTAAAGGAAAGTTAAACAGAGGAATGAGAAAACGAAAGTGCATTATAATGAATACATGGAGTATTCATACGTTCCAAAATTTGAAATGTAAGAAAATCGTGCCATGCTTCAATAGCTAACTATTCATTCATTTTTAAATACTGTTAACATTTGCTTCATAAGCTAATATTATTTTTCCACTTTTCTAGTTACTTTGATGTATTCAACAGAAAAACAAAAACATTGAGAAAACTAGAAGTCATAAAAATATTACAGAATAGTTTAGTACTTAATGAGGGATGTAAGGTGAGTAAGATAAGTAAATTACTCGAGACAAATACAAAAATTAACAAACGTTTAAGGTACCTTCCGAAAGAATTTTCAACACTTATTAAATGTACTTGTATTTCTGCATGAAAAATGTTTAAAAGAATGATCGGTGGAAGCAACAACACGAAGAAAGGAAAACTGTTAGTTTTGTTGCATAGCAGACGCTGAACATTAAATAAAGCATAGCGAATGCTGAAATTTCTATTTCTAAAACGTTAATATGCTAAACACATAGAAATGCCAAACAAGGTAGCGCAAATGTTACACGTAGGAACATGGTTTCCCGAAATCACACTAGGCAATTGCTGAGGTAATTCTTAAAAAATGTCATGGCCGATTACTTAATCATTTTCTGTCCTTGTGAAAATTTGTAACCGTTTGTAATGTCATTGATGTCGAACAGCCGTAATATTAAATAAACAGTAAACAAAAATATTCTTCTTCATAGTAAATTATAACGAATTTTCAGACTGTCTTTCAAACGCATGCATGTAACCAGTACATCATTGCATTGAAATATACACTGACAGAAAATTAAAATGCGTCCAACAAAATCTACTAGGCGCAATCAAATGTTTTTATATGGCCAAATTAATATTTTTGCTGCTGAAACCAAATTAATTTGTTGTCACTTTTTGTCAAAATTGTAAAATTTACTCAGTTGATCGAAATATTCGTTTGGCTGTGTATAGATTTTGCTGCTAATCCGTTAAACCATATATGGTAATATAAAATAAACCCTTTTTGTGGACATTGCGTGAAAATGTCGTATTGCAGAAAAACCCTAAAATACATAAAAAAAAGTATTAGCTGATGTAAACAAACATTTCACATACAGACAATTTTGGAATGCAATATAGTCGCCGTAAGAATAAAGACAAAACAAAAGAACGATAAAATAATCAACGAAAACAGTTGTGAGGAAAATGGCGACAAAATGGACGAGGATAACGATGACAACACTCAAGACAAGAAACACGATGGTTGTAAATACAGATGACAAAACAAAGAAAAAACAGTCGAAAGGCTTCCTGCGACGGCCTCAGTTGCGACGATTCGGGAAGTGAAATCTGTTCCCGTCTTCAGGCATATGAACAGTCTGAAGTACTCTAGCAGACATACTGTGGCATCGTTCAAAGACCCCACATATAGTAGTACCGAGTATCGAACTTGCTCATTATCACAGAAATTTCCACATACCTCACGATGTGTGATTACTAACTAAAGTGAGTACAAACATCTGTGTTGTTTCATTGACAGAATTAAACCTATAACAAGCCATCGCTGGTTTTAAAGCTGTATTAAATAGAGAGGGGTTAGATTAAGGTTTCTGTAATAGTTAGCTCATTGGAATCGAAATGATTATTTAACTGTTTATACTTAAATGTATACATACTATTGTTCGTATATAGCTTCTCATTACGATTTATTTTAGCCTCATATAAATTAATCAAAGACGTGATCAGCGCTAGTTTAAATCTGGTACCGAAGAATAACACAAACACTCACAAGTAATATGGGATTTATTAAAGAATTTCTTCTCTGTTTAGTTGGCTCCAATGTCACACTTCTAATAAGCGTAACTATAACTTGAAAAAAAAATTAAAAATCACCTCACTGTACACACAAGTTTTACGTTGGCACTATAGCACTTTTAATAGTAAAACAATATTTCAAACCTATATACGAAGCTTACGGACAAGATCTTCGCGCTGGTCGTAATAAGAATAGACAGTTCCGCTACAAATAGTTCATCTCGCCTGCATCTACGATTTGATACATTTATAAACTGTTCGTGAATCAAATTTATTTTCAAGAAATTTTCCAAGAATGGTACAATTTCCCAGAAATAACACAGGTTATTTAATTAATGAAACCGATATTGACGTATTAACAATTAGACCTTTAAAACAGTTTCGTGCACTTTGTAAATTTAACTGTTTCTTGTATTTTTTGTTTGTTTCAGCATATGTCCCAGATTCAAACGGGCAGGATATCTAAACATGGTCAAAACAAATGTTCCAAGTGCTGTTACTAATAAGTATGCATTCGTTGCTGCTGCCCTTCAGGGTCGCTCGTGATTTCCTCATAGCGAATGTGGTGGACTTTGTCATTGTTTGGCGAGTTTTATCCGGGCACTAGTAGCCATTACTTTTCAACACTGTTCCAAGTGCTGAACAAAATCTCTCCACTTCACTCAACAAACGGTAAACACACACAAAAAAGTACGGTACTACAATATAGTACGACAAGTGTTTGAAACGTTTAAGAGTACCACGTAAAAAATTGCTGACAAACATTAAAAACTTCAGATGTAATGCACTCGACAAACTTGAGTGTTGTCAAGAACAGGAAATCCTGACACTCAATTGTTAGTATTGTGTCATACACGCCCGCTTCTTATACTGTCCTGCATCGTAGATGCGTACTGCGGGCGGTATCTACCAATATCAAGGCTACTGTCAACCACACAAGTGGAACAGCATCAAGCAGCAACTATATTAAAAATACATATTACTAAAATATTACTACTGGTAAATTTGAAAGATGTTCGAACAGCATTGAGCTTACAATTTCGGCAAATATTAAACTGACAAATTCACAACTGGAATGAAACATTTCTGAATAAAGTATTTTACATAAATAGCTTTCAATAAACATAAGTTTTTATCACAGCAGATAAGATACATAATAGCACGCGAAGAAATAATACTGGTACAGATTATAACTTATAATTTTTAAGTGTTTTTGAACCTTACACGACTGGCGCTGTGAGACTAAGGTTAATAACTCCTTTCAAATCTGTACTGCTTATGATATTTCTAAGCGAATTCTTCCATAATTATTCGACCACACCCTTCACATTCAGTTAGTGGCACAGTCTGCAAGTTAGCGAACTGTGAAACAAACCTAACGGCAATGGCATGGAGACCGTAAAATACACATATATAACCCGAATTTTATTAAATTACTATAATTTGTTATGTTGTATTGATGCATCATATGTCACGTCTCCAGTCAGAGACTGAGCTCAGTTAAGTATCAACATTTTCTCATTTTAAATTAAATGTATTTAAATATACCATTGTAACTTTCACTCGCAGAGAATGCATACATTTTAATGGAATAATGCCACTTTAGTGCATCATGGAATATGTTCTTTCGGACTACAAATTATTTTATAACACACACCATACGTTTAAATACACCAGCTAACCTAGAACAACAAGGACAATTTGAAGTAAACTATCTCTGAGCGGATAATGAGAAAAATGTTTATACGTTCGCTTCTTCAAACATTCAGTTGGTCCGTATGACTCCTGAAGATGGGAGCTGCAACGTCTGCAGAAATACCCTGACAAAATTAAGGTTTAGGTAGGGTGTCAGTCGGCAAACTGCATTATTTTATTTTTCGCTTTTTTTAATTTCGCTAAGAAAAGTCTGAAATTTGAAATTATAGCGCAACGATACAAGCAACTCACTTTAACTTTTAACGTATATTCATACGGCAATCATTAGAACCATTTATTTTAACCCAAATGTTAAGACCCGAAAGAAAGAACGGACATAAAGCTTGCGATATGTATTTTGTAATTTTCAATTAACTGCATGCAAGCGTTGGTTATCTGCTCTGCAGGCAGTCAACACGAACCGTCTTTTTCTCGGCAATATTTGTACACAAGTCTGAAATTAAAAGTGTAATAACCAAATAGTAAGAAAGTGTTGTCGTAGCGTAATATCGTATGAAGACACATATACAGGTGTAAGGAAATTAATAGCCCAAACACACGGTGACTATTCCTCATAAAAATGTATGCCGACATTGCGTGAGGCACTTTGAAGACAGGCGAACATTAAGGAAAGCACGAACCATGAAAATCTAGTTTAAAAATACTATTTTGTCCATACAAAAAAAAAGGTTAGGAGTTAAATTACGATTCTATGGCTGCTTTTAAGTATTACTGATATCTTTAACATGTAAAAAATTCCGCGTGTACACTTGCCCGTTCATAAAAATGGTAGTTGCGGTGACTCTCGTATTGCACAAAATTACTTTGCCGTCAGGAATTGTGAACACTTCAAATTGTCTATTCGAGCAGTACGTCGTCGGGAACAAAATAAGGTGCTGCGATGAAGTTGTTTAAATGATAATCACGGATTCCACCAAGGTAAAGTTCAAAAAACTTATTCTCGGTTTGGCAAATTTGGCAACCAATTTTGTTTTGCAGCATTTTTGCAAATTTTCTTCAGAAAGAAAATCTTAATGTTATAAACAGCACAAAATCCGCTCAGTGCATTAGGAAGAACTACGTTACGTTTTGAAATGAATAATTTACTTCGATGAACGACAGAAACAAAGTGCTATTTAAAGGCAGCTCCGCGACACATGTTGTTTCTTACTCTTGAGGGAAAAAATTAAACTAAAATTTTGAAAACAATTCTGCATACCGAATCTTTTTCAAAATAGCTTTGCAACATGACACTTATTGAGGTGACTAATAACTTTATTCACAGGGCTACTGGAAATCAAACTGCAATTTATTTGGGTTAGAAGCTTAGTTACTTCACTAGATTACAATAAGGCAATTCTTAATTACTTTTATTTTAAAAACCCGTTTTTTTTTTTTAAATAAATCCCGCGATACCAGCGAACTACTTTAAAAATATTATTTTTTTTTAGTATATTTATTTCCCAACTAGCAAAAAATAAACATAAAATTTGAAGTTGGATTAATATTCTCATTTCATTTTAAGCCAAGTCATAAAACTTTTGAGATTTTCAAATGTTTGTTGCAATGGGAGTTTACAATTAGAATTTATTGGTTTGTGGACATACGCCATTGCTCATGTTCTTTTATGATAATAAATTATACTCAAACAAAATAGGTTATTTGTTTGATGTTATTAATATTCTTAGAGCTGATTTAGTAAAATTTTTACTTTTTTAATTTTTTTTAATCTGTACCAAACATCTGCATATTAAGTGGAGAAAAAAATGTAAAAATACTTAACAGAGGTATTTGTTTAACTTGCGCCAGCATCATATTTAACTATTGTTCGCTTATCAAAAGTGACATAATAAGCTGAATAATTTATGTATAATATTAGATGAAATAAATATTTTCTCAATTTTAAATATTACAGCAAATATATTTAATTTAAGAATTGACGATATACGCCTGAAATTAAGTGTTATTCAGAGTATGAAATACTGGACTTGTAGGGGTGTTGTGGCCAATAATAAGTATGTGACGCATGTTGATGGTGGAGTGTAGTTGTATTGTTCGCCGCAAGGAGCGCAGCACACTGAGGCATACAGGAACTAACACGAGAGGATGACAACACTTCTCTCTGGCAAGCTACACAGCAAGGTTACAACTTCACCTCACACCCCCATCAATGGCGGGCAACGCGGCTTGGTGGATAGGAAAGGGGGATTGTAAGGGGTGAATGGCGGGAGCTGCCGTGGAATGCAATCTAATTTTCCGGCTGAAAACATGACAATCAGCGCGCGGTGAGGACTGGACTGCTAAGTAGTAAGCTCACTCACAGTCGATAATGCCCACCTCCCACGCAGAGTGCCTATGTGAGCTGGGACTAGAAGCACGCGGTCACAGCCCAAATAAAACCACACATAGGCTTCATGGTAAAATCGAACTCTTTGTAAGACCCACCCAACAAACATTATTTAAAAAAACGGAATTTTGTTTGAAGACTTCGTGTTACGTTGTCTCAGAAAAGTATAAGATAAAACTTAAAAACAAAACTATATATAACTTATTTTTAAATAAAAAAATTGCCTATTGTAATATATGTAATTTACTTATATAAATTGCAGAGTTATTTTTAACTGTAGACCTTAAAACTTTAGAATCTATAATATAAAAATGAATCGCAAAATGTGTTGGTAAGCGCATAACTCAACAACGCCTGGACCAATTTGGCCAATTTTTTTTTTTTTTTTTTTTTTTTTTTTTTTTTTTTTTTTTTTTTTTTTTTTTTTTT
>PNEQ01132903.1:0-35278 GCA_003012365.1 Medauroidea extradentata | reverse complement strand
AAACGTGGCAAGAAATTGAATATCGCCTTGATGTTCTACGGGCCACCAACGGTGCACATGTAGAAGTTGCCTAATATGGCAAAAAAAACTTTATGAGTTGCACATAATGTTCGTCCAAACCGCAGTTTGCTAGCATTTGTAGTTTTCTAGTTATGAATTTTTGTAATGAGGGAAAGACTTTATGGACACCCTGTATTTTAGCAGAACAATTTCATCTCAGGAAATGGAGCAAGCAAAAATCATAATTTGCAAATGTATCCAGCATGAATGCTTTGCAGAAGATTTGCATTGGATCCAGAAGCAGGAACCCTGTTCTACAAGACTACAATGATAGGCACCGTTCTTGGATGAACATGAGGTGATCAGGGCAGGTGGACGACTCACTTATGCTGACATAGGCTACTCTTCCAAGTATCCGATCTTGCTTCCTAAGAGTCACCCAGCTGTATCTGCCCTAGACAATTCTCATTTGAAATATCTCCATACTGCACCACAACTTTTGCAATCCTTACTATCTCAATCATTTTGGATCATTTCAGACCGATCCCTCATCAGGTGCAGAGTTTTTAAATGTGTGGTGTTTTCATTACCGACCTACAAACAATTCTCCCTTGATGGGTGATTTACCCTCAGCAAGAGTAAGTCCATCCAGACCCTTCCTCAACACGGGAATGGATTATGCAGGACCCATTTCTATTCGCTCAAATCATTTACATCGGTCTCCCTTGCAGAAGGCATACCTGTGTATATTTATTTGCCTTGCCACAAAAGCTGTACATATGGAAGTTACCACTGACTTAACTACTGATAGTTTTTTGGCTGCCCTGACAAGGTTTGTGTCTAGGAGAGGATTGTGCTCCGATTTGTACTCTGATTGTGGCACAAATTTTGTTGGTGCTTCTCGGCAGTTAAAGTCTTCACACGTTTGATACGGTCTCCTGAGTTGGAAAATTTCGACTTGACTCATTCAATAAGATTCCATTTCATACCTCCAGCCAGTCCTCACCAAGGGGGGTTGTGGGAGGCGGCGGTTAAGTCAGCTACTAAGTATCATCTCCGTAGGGTTGCTGGTGAACAAATTCTAGTTTTGGAAGAATTGACTACCCTGTGTACCAGAGTTGAAGCGATTCTGAACTCTAGACCTCTTACACCAACTTCAGCTGACCCGTCCAACTTAACTGCCCTAACACCTGGCCACTTCCTCATTGGTGGCCCCATCATGGCAGTGCTGGAGCCTGTAGAAATTGAAGAACGTATCTGTCTCACCAGGCGTTGGAAGATGGTGTGCACCATGGCTACCCAGTTTTGGAACCGGTGACATCGTGAGTACCGGCAGCAGCTACAACCTCGCAGCAAGTGGCGCACTAAACAACCCGGACTGACTCCAGGAGATCTTGTACTTGTAGGCGAGGACCGTGCTCCTCCCCAGTGTTGGTGCTTGGCAAGAATAACTAAGGTGCATCCTGGGTCGGATGGAGTTGTGAGAGTTGCAGACGTGCAGACTCCTAAGGGATTATTGACACAATCGGTGCACAAACTTTATCGTCTTCCTATCTATCAATAAGGGCAACATTGAAGCTTGTGTTATCATTTGTGTAGTGATTTTGTTGAACTCTGGTCGAAGGTGATAATCATTAAGTATAGCTGGCTAGACCCTTTCTTCAGTGACTCGTTTTCAAAATTTGACATTTTATGTAGGTACTACTTTTGAGACCACATATTCGGCGGTCTCGATTTGATGAATTCTTCTATGCTCACCGGACGCGCATTAATTCAACAAATAGTTCCGGCATCTTGTAAACAAAACAGTGTGATTAAAGATGGCTTCTCGGAAAGTTGTGAGACTTGTCTCGGTCCTCCAGTGTTTGTATTTTCTTTGGTTGAACAGAACATTACTACATTATCATTTAAGAAGAAGTGTTTTAACACGTTTGCTTACATTAAATAATTGTTGTGAAGAAGTTATGCTTATAATTTTTACTACCTGCCCGGCCAATATGCCTGTGTGGAGTTAAAGGAAAAACTATACTGAAAGCTTACAGTGTTAATGAAATTGTGAAAACATAGTGAAAACACATTTTACGACTTTTCACCCCCATAGCATAACGTAATCTCACCAGGTTTATAAGATATCAAAGATATTAAGGAAACAATTTCATTTACCCTTATTTTTCAACCCTTAGTGGGTGCCTAGCTGCAAGGGGGAAGCCAACCTTAAATTTTAATACTTCACATAGGAGAATAACTCTTCTGCCAGCTGCCACTAATACGTGTGTATGTAACATCGCAGCAGTTCCCTGTCACCTTCACCTTGCCTTACATGAGATTTGAACCCAAAACATTCTACAAGTGTTCCAAACGACTACACAAAATTATGCCATCATAATTCTTAAGAAAATAAATATATATACGTACACAGGCCAGTGACCAAAGAGGTATGTGTGTAAATCGGATGGCAAAAAGTAATATCACTTTTAAATTATTTCTCCATGGTCATATCTATTTTTTTTTGGGAATTCTAGACATTTTACATCTTTCCACCCACCAAACTGTTGAATTTTGAAAATTCAAGAAAAAGTGTTTCATGTATTTACGTAAGCTTCATTCCTATTCAAGAATCATCTTGATATCTCAACAGATTTAAGTGCTATCGAAGATTCATTGAAAACACATTTTACCCTTTTTTCTCCCCACCTTGATTTTTGAATTTCGCAAAATTACCTTCTTAGTGGGTGCCTATGGCATAAGGTCTAGATCCAGTGGTTTGGGCTGTGCGTTAATGAGTGAGTGGAGAACTTCATTTTATATATACAGATTTTCATAACGAAAATAAATGAAAAACATTACTGGACAGATCCCTGTATAAATAGTAATATCGCAAACACCTGGACACAAACGTAAATGGCTAAAACATAGGGAAAAAATCTTCAGCTATTCCATCAGACAATAAATACCTAGCTTTTGTCTGTATTGGTATGCCGGACAAAGTAACACATTGAACCATAAATTTTTTTAGTAAAAAGTTTTAATTTCTAGACCTACTGAAAGATACTAAATAAAATTAAGAAAAATTTTAAAACCAAAAGAAAAATTATTGTGATAAATTATAACTCGGTAATTTAAAAATAAATACCTTCAAACTATCATTTTTATTTCCATTATTTAAAAAAATACCAGGCCTACATTATAAATATTACAAAATAATAATAATAGTTAATATTTTTATTATTATCATTATTATAACAAGGCAAGATCCCTTTGGTAAATTGTAACCATTGTTATTGTGTTACAAAAAATATTTTACATCAAATTTCTGCACCACTTCAAAGTTTACTCATACGACGGCCTTTAAAAAACCTACTTTCACGAAGACAGTCTAATGCGTAAGGTAATTGACACAATATTACTTGCAAAAGCTAATGAAGGTAACATTACTTCCTTTAATTACTAATAATGTTAATTTGCGGTAGTCTAATGTTCATACATGTTCCGCTACAAAAGCCTCGACCTTGGTAAAGGTCAATGCCAATAGCACTTGGCAGCTAACATGACTGTCACGGCCACTTGTGTACTTAAGTTCTAAACACTACTTATCAGTTTTGTGAGCTATGACGTGTTGAGAAGTTCTTCAATCAGAAAAAGACACACCAAGTGTGCACATGAGTTTGGGAAAGAGAAGGGAAAAAGGCAACAAGCAATTGTTTAAATAAAAAAAAACACTTGGCAAGTGGAAAGTAAGAAAGATGAGCCTGGCAAACAGCTAATAAACAACTCTCTGCATCCTATAAACAACTCTCTGCATCCTATAAACAAATATTTTACTACTAATACAGATGTTCTTGGTTATACTACTGTTAAGTGTTGGAAATAAAAGAACCTGTGCATCACATCATCAAATGCTACGCAATATGGATCATAAAAAAATCAGAGGAAAAAAAGGGCTGACACTTCAAAAGCATGCCTAGGTTGGATTTTAGCATTTTTGTGACAAAATAATTTGTGCCTGCGTATCTATATGCTCACAAGCAACAGCCAAACATTTGTCCCAACAAGCAGTGAAAATGCCAATAGGAAACATGAATTTTTTTTTACGACATGAAACAGTTCCTACACAAAAATCTGGGTACCAATTTAAACAAGAACCACAATAGATAAAAAAAAACATATATTTTATTTCTGGCTACACATACATAACTATGATCACTTTATTCTTGCTTTCTTATAAAATGTGAATAGTTGAATGTCCAATGTCGAAATGTATTACTCATGTATGAACAATAATTTGAGAAGGAAAAAAAATAGAGAAAAAAAGGAGGGAACAGTTAACAATGTAGCAACAGACTGGCTACTGTTACAAGCTGCCATGAAAATCTATTGAGAAAGTGAAACAATAATCTGCCAAATTAAAGCAGACTGTTTATGAGCCGGAAATAATCTTATCCACATTGAAATCTGTTTACTCAAAGCCCCAGCAGAACATACTGAAAATCAGAGAAAAAGTGAAAGAGAATATATGGGAAAAGGCAGTTAAAACAGCAAAAGATACAAAACCAGAAAGAAAAGTGTGATAGGAAAAAAAAAAAGGAAGGAAAAATTAGAGAAATAAATATTAAAAAAAGAGGAATGACTAAAAGAGAAAAGATTAATAGATAGAGAAAAAAGGAAACAATGACTTAAGGAGGAAAAAAATTAAATAAAGAGCAAGAAACAAACAGAAAAAAATGCATAACGCAAAACAGGAAAGAATGAAAACTGATATAAACAGATTTAAAATTTATCTTTTTTCTTACGTATGTATATTTAAATATAAAATACTGAGGACATGCAACCCTAGGCAAAGGGACACGGGTGGTCCGTGTGGTATTATGATTCACCATCACCAGGAACAAAGAGAGGAAGGGCTGTAGTATCGAGAGGACGGCAGACTTATTGTGGCTCGCAGCCTTACCCAACATATGATCACGGACCACCTCTTCTGGCGGGGCACCAGCGCGCTCAGTGTACGTGCTATGGGTGTCAGCGTTGATGCCCAGCGGGTCCAGCTCGGCAGCTAAGTGTCCGCGGGCCTAGATCACGCCAGCAAAAAACAACCATCACAGCTGCACATGCACACACTGCAGATCCAGGTCACCACAACTTATTGGTGGCTCTTGCTCGGGAACACAACTACATAACATGGCTACTACCAAACATACAAGACTATGTACTACAAAGAAACACAATGAATACCACCACCTGGCTTGGCATAAACTACACACATCACAAAACAAAAATATCCAACATAATTACACTTTGACAAACAAATTAAAATGCTTTTCCAGCCAGCAGATAAATTGACAAAAAAACTTCAGTGAAAATTAATTCTTTCTTAACCTTCATATAATACAAAATTACATGCAAAACAAGCTACAGTACATCAAAAATAGAATATGCTTACAGCAAAACTTTAACACATTAAATGCCACAGTCAGCATTACACATGCCCCACAAAATTTTTTCAGAGACAACATACAGTACAGAACGTCCACGCTTAATGCAGTCGTTTGGTTCAAAAAAATTTAGACATTAAATAAAAATTATGCTAAAAGGCATGTTCACAGAATCAGCATTATTCAACTATACCACGTAATTTTTTGATTTAATACACCTGTGAGAATTTTTTCACATTTAAAGTATATTGAAACCATTTTTCTCTAACAGAACTTTATTAATTATATATTTCGGAAATTGTTTTAACGATGCTAAAAGAATTGGTGGCTGATGTATTATCAAAATTTTCTCTCAGACAAAACAGGATATACTCTTGGTAAACTGCTTTACATAAATAATAATGGAATTTTTAATTAATGTGTCATGCAGAATCATTGCATGGGAACTATAGGTTAACTTTCAAGAATTGTCTTACAATGATTCTGCATGACTAATTAATGAAAAATTTCATTATTATTTATGTAAAGCAGTTTACCAAGAATATATCCTATGCTTTGTCGAGAAGAAAATGTTGATAATACAATTTTAATAAATGTTATAGCTCAAAAACTAAAAATACAACAAAATTGTCTAACACTCCACATCTAGTAAATAACTGCATCAAACTAAGATCAACATACTAACGAAACAACTTTAAGTAAAGCTAGATTAAGGGAGGACTACTGTATTCATAATTGCAACACTAGATACATAAAAGTGCATGTTCATAAAAAAATGCCAGGGTACAAAAAAATTAACGAGCTGGAATAAATTACTGAAAGTCATCAATTTAATTCTAGGTTAGGTTCCTGAAAACCGGGACGCACACTGAAACAAACTCGAGTCAGACAAGTCCCGTCCACAGCCTACAGCCAAACGTTTTTAGAACATAAGGTGACTTTAATCTGAAACGACGTAAAGTGGTATCACGTAAATCGAGGACTTACTGTACATTAGTCGGTAATAAAAATAAGTGACTTTATAAGACCATCTAAACCCTTCATCTTTGAATCAGTAAAAAATTCAAGATAACAGGACAGCAGGAATTTGGAGTACTCCATACCACCCAGTACACCATTCTGCAGTCTGAAGCTTAAATGTACCAACCATTGCAACGCCCACAACTAAGGCTAGTAGCTATGACACCGAGTCCTTTCGATGTTATCCACAGCCGGCAACAGTAAACAACTAGTGTGATATCTGAATGAATCTTGTAGTATGGGTGAATGACATACTAAACAATTTATTGTATACTTATGAACCTACCTTACTGCATGTATTATGTTAAAATGAAATTTTAATAATTTTGGATTAATCAAATTTTTGCTTAAGTTTTTATATTATTTATGTTAATTACTGTACTTTTAAATACAACATGATATATTAAAAACTTGGATAACAGTTTAAATATACAGTGAAATCTCATTACAAAGTACATGAAGGGAACTTGAAATTTTACACTTACGTAATACTGAAAATACTTTAAACAGAACAGTTATTTAATGGAAAACTTTCTGTAGAGGTTCCAGCAAATGTACTTAATAATGAAAATACTTTAAACTGAAGTACTTTATACTGAGATTTCACTGTAACAATAATAAAATAATTCATTAATTTGGCCTGTGAGACTGATTAAAGGAAAACTAAAATGTTTTCAGCAATTCCACAAAAACTAGTTAATGTAAAAATTCAAATTATGTTATAGCTACTTAAACAGTCAACCCAACTAATACAACAGATTATGCCACATAGCAATCATGTTTTAACAAAAAAAAAAAAAAAAAAAAAAAAAAAAAAAAAAAAAAAAAAAAAAAAAAAAAAAAAAAAAAAAAAAAAAAAAAAAAAAAAAAAAAAAAAAAAAAAAAAAAAAAAAAAAAAAAAAAAAAAAAAAAAAAAAAAAAAAAAAAAAAAAAAAACAGAAAAAAAGAAACAAAAAAAATCTGAAACAACAAATACAACACAAAATTATGTATCCAAGATTGCTGATGATGAAAACCTATATTAACAAACAACTTAGACATTGAGCAAAATAATAAAACAAAAAAACAAAATAAGCTCTGGATGATTACATTTGACTAGGCCTGTAATATTTTTTGCAAGGACAATTTTCTCCAGCAAACTACTTAAAGAATTAAAAAATTTATTTTATTGAAAAAATTAAATAAAAATGTGGATATTAATGCACATTGTAAGCCAGCCTTTAAACAATTCAAATAATTACAGTAAAATCTTCCTAATATGACTCCAAATATGAAGGCCATCTCCCTACAAAGTTCTTTTACTAAAGAACAACTTATCAAGTTGTGAGGTGGTCCACTCACAACTTAGGCCTTTATTTCCTTAATTTTATTATTTTTGTTATTTTATTTGGTGTAATTTATTGAAACTGTTGTGATATAGTGTTTGGTTTATAAACTTCAGGTAAGAAGTTGAGAAGGTTAATGTTATAAGTTTTAAAATTGTCCATTTTTATGTTTAATTAATTTTGTTTATGTTGTTACCTTGTGTTTTCTAAATTAAATTTTTTAATACCGTCATTTGCAGCAGTTTATATGTTTGAACTATTATTATACTTTGACTCCAGGCTGGGTGTATTGTTGGCTAGTTTTGTGTAACGGCACAGGCGTGCCTACCCAGTTCCTGGAATGGCAAAATTAAGATTTTTCACAGTTTTTCTACCTCTCTTACCTTTCACTGGAGCGCACGTGCGCTGCCGCTTATTGAGTGTGCAACAGAGACAGTGATAAGTTTGTGCGGGCCAGCGTGGGCCAATGAAAAGACATGCCTTTTAAATTTATTAAAGTTTATGGCGTTGGTACTTCAAAATTTAGTTATGTTCTTCAAAGCAATATTTTAATTACAGAGGTTGCTTATAAGTAAAATGATTGTATTTGTTCATTACATATTAAGCAGTTTTAGTTTACAGTACAGTATTTTCTTGCTTGGTGAGTTAGGTGGCCACCTGGGGCTCTGCAGGGAAAGAGCCAGCTTGGTTTGGCGAGGTCCGCCATTATGTTACTCTGCTAGTGTCGGCAGAGGTAGACAGACCGGTTTCGTTAGTCGTTACGGTTGAGATAGTTGGACGTGTTTGAAACACGTGATAGGGCAACAAGATGGGGCCGATCTTGCTGGTAGAGGGGCGCAAACTGCGATGGACTAGAATCAAGAAGACTATCGTTTTTTAATAATTCTGTATCTTTATAATATTTTTTCGGGCCGGCGTTACAGTTTTGTTGCTGTGATGAAAAATTAGTTGGTTTTATTTCTGACAGAATGCGGACTTAATATTTTCTCATTTGGACTGGTTCTCTCCCCAGGAGTGCACCTACATATATTTAAATAGAGCTTGTTGTGTGTCTACTGTTTTTTTTTCTTTTGGACTTAACAAAATGGTAACTATTCGAGACGTACGGACTTTGGTACGATTGAGTTGAGACGTACGGACTTTGGTACAATTGAGTTGAAACCTACAGTAAGGTGAGTTGAAACCTACAGTAAGGTTGATTAAAACTTTCCAGCCAGATTCCTGCTTTTATTTGTGGAAGAAGGTGGAGTGATCATGTCTGATTAATCATTAATACGTACTCGCCCGAACCCGTTACATATTTTGGTGCCCTGACCAGGATTGTTGGTTGACGGCGATGAAGGCTTCAGTAAATCCCGCCTACGCATTACAAAGTAGTTACAGTGGTTAAATACACCCCCCTGAAAACTGGCAGGCTTCAATTTACTTCTCAAAGAGGTACGTATACAGCAAAACTAGGTCGAATATGAACCTTTCACAATTATCTTGGTTCACTGTAAAAATAAGTTGACAAAATTTGTTTTTGACTTTGTAAATGAATTTGTACAACCTGCTTGACAAGACAAAGTTATCAGCTACAACTGCAGAATGTCATTTTAAGTAGCTTATTTTACATCATATCTCCAATATTTAAGCATGTAAAAGTACCAAAAGTGCATTGTCACTTATGCTTAAAATAGAAATATTGAGATCTTCTTTTCACCTTGTGTTTACAAATACTAGCAAAAATGGAATGACTGAATCAATTTTTAATTTTGTATACCTTTAACGATACAGTATAACTATATACCATTTCCTGCCTCACAGCAGCCACTACATAAAAATTTTTTGTTTCCACAAAAAAACTTTATAAGGTATTAATCTAGCGCAAAACAGTTATAAGTACGAATATTTTGAGAAGTACAGAGTTAAGTCAAATACAAACGAATACTAGATACTGCCTATTCTTCAGCAAGACTGGTGAAATGTTAGGACTACACAGGCAGTTGAAAGTACAAAAATGATTGTGTGAAAACCGAATTTACAATTTTCCCAACAAATGCTTTTTACATATAGGCTAAACAAAGTTGAATACTACTACCAGAACATTTCAGTCTCAAGCCGCACTACAACCAGATGTCGCAAAAAAATTGTCTTCCATTTCTGAAATAAAATACGTATTATCTAAAACTGTCAATACCGGTAAATAGACAGGTCTTTGAGATTGGCTTTGCACACTTCTCCAATCAACACTGAAATAATAATATACATTGCTACAGCGTACACACTATCAGCTTAACTGAGTGGAGCAGAACTTTTGAACTCCCCTCCACTTAGTTCACACACACTCGCCCCTGTTTATCACAATATTATCTAGACCGCTGCGATGCTCCTATTGAATCACACATTTTTTAAAAATATTTTCTGTAATTTGCAATGCTATTTCCTAGTTCCCTAAAAATGCAACAGTAACAAAATTCATTGCAAACAAAGTTAAAAAAAATTGGACACTACATCAACAAAATTGTTACAAGGAAAATGTTTCTAAATTTGGTCACTGTAAGATACCAACACAAAGTCGAAGTCAAAAGCTGAAACACAAGGTAATTTAAAGTTAAAGTTACCAAGTATGCAATACAAAATATAATAATTTCAAATACAACCCATGCAAACACACACAAAAAACCTGTAATCACCTATTTTTCAAATGAAATCACACACACTAAAGGAAAATTGCTGTTTGGAAAGTACAGTACACACACCCACAAATCTGAGTGAAATTACAAAGACAAGGTAATAATTTCCACTTACTGCACACTGCATACTTCTTGAATTTAAAGAATTTTTAAACTTTAATGGCTTTGAAACATTCTAAATAAATTAACTGAAGCAGAAACACTCAGTTACTATTTTCTTCATTCTCAAACCATTCAGAAGGAAATATTCTTTGGAAGACGAACATAAAATACTGTATTAATCAAACTGTACATACCAGCACAAATTATACAGACCTAGTGGTAAGATAGATCTTTTAAACCAAACAGTTTTGCTGTCAGATTTCTAAGTTACAGTGGCCACATGGCTAATAATGTCTACATCCTACCAAAGTACCATAGCTTTAATTACTAGTGTCATTACATGTGGACTATGGCATTTAGGAAACATAGACACACTAGATGGCTGGCAGGTACTTCACGGAGGCGGTCTTTTCATTACCGAAATTCAGATTCCATGCCCAATAGCATTACTCATTGATTTTATCAGAAGCAGCCCTCTCTGGCAGGCATAGCTAGGTTTTTAATCAGAATACTTCAGTTTTCACTCTAACTTATATTCCATTATTTTTCCATCACTTATGATGTCCAAAAACTTGGTGTATAGAGTTCAATGGTTCTCAACATGGCATCCATCATTTTACAACGATAGCTGGTAAATCAGTAAATCCCTACTTATAGTAAAAAATACAATATTGAAGTGGCATTCACACGTTGTGTAAGAAAGCCAAAACATACATTGAATTCACAGAATGGTATTATTTACTGCTGCATGTAAAATATTATCTGGAACCACAACGGTACAAAAAAAAATGGGAGTAGTGTACACTTACGAGCCATCACATTACAACTACCTTTACAGACAAATCACATGTAAAGTTATGTGTCAGGCGGTAGACACACTGTCAATATAGAGCAGGCGCACAAGCTCTCTTAGTAGTGCCTGCAATATAAGGGTGAAGAGAGCAGTCTACCTACCTGAGTTTGAGAGGTATGATTGTGATGACACAATGCCCTGGTACCAGTATTCCTGAAACAACCGGTCTCATTGGTTGCTCTAATGTCACTGTTGTGAGCATGTATCAGGGGTGGTACTATACTGGGGAAACAACACTAGTCTATAACTTTATCAGTCTGATACTAGAGGAAAGTGGCAGACTCTCTCGCATTGTTTGAAGCAACAGCAAGCCTACAGTTTGATAAATCACCAAGAGGTAGAACAGAGATATCAGAAAAATGTTTCACAGCACTCGGTTCACTGAACATTGCAGTGGATGGAACTCTCATGATGACAGCATGTCATCGACAGCGGGCCACGAGGTGAATATAAAATCATAAGACTCTGAACTGTATATGATTATAAAATGGTAGCTTGTCACACTGAAGGTAGAGCACATCTATGCAGGTTACCCCATAGAAGCTAGGTGCACCAATGGGCAAAGACATGCTGGAGCTGTAATGATCTCTGTGATATTTTTTGGTATACAGTGGTATTCATTATTCCAATGTATGAATCCCCAACAGATATGAGGTATCTGAATGATAATGGGTGACTTAGTTCCTCCGTTCCTATAAAAAGTCATCCCTGTCTAATTCAACACGACAAACTATGACACAAGGCAATGATTGTGAAGAACTGGTTTGAGGAACCAAGACTGAAAATTAGCACTGATGCCTTGGCCCCAAAACAGTTTGAATATACACCCAATAGAACATCCGTGATTAGACTGGGAAATGAATCCCAGCAGACAGGTAGTCATAATACAACACCTCATAGGTGTAACTCTCTACACATACAACAACATAACCACTGTATATCACACATGTGTAATCATATTTTCTTCTCTGCAAAACTCAGCACATCCCTAAAAATACAAAATCATACTAAACAAAAAATAAATATACTACAACCGTAAAGTTTTTTAGGTGCACAGCAGTAAAACACTGAGAAACAGTCGTAACCTGCAGCACAAAATAGAACACAAAACACAGAGAACACTGCAACAAGGATAAATTAAAAAATATAGTTGATACTGCCATAAACATTGCATTATGTTTTTATAAACAAGAATTATTTGCAACAATTGTATAAGTAATATGACTCCTAGGCACACAAATGCTTAAAAATGCCTAAAAATTTTTTTTTTTTAATTACTGCACCTTAATTTTACAAGTTTCGAATTCATGACAGTAACAACCCAATCTAATGACAACACAACTTTATCACAATGTTTTTAACTTGATTTTACAATAAGAAATAATAATTTTTTATAAGATTAAAACCCTGATTTTAAAAGACAGAAATCTCAATTGAACGTGGGTATGTTTTTTATGAATGATTATTGTGTAAGTTTTGTAATGTTAATTAGAATTGCAGAGTACTAAATTTTCTTAAATATCTATTGCATTACCCACACTTCGACTAGCACATATAATAAAAAGCAGGTTGTAAAAATTGCATACCATGGAGAAGTTTACAAAGACTCAATAACACCTCTCTGCAGTTACCTGGTAAGACCTGATAATCGCCTGGACAGCCAGATGGTCGTCGATGATCTTCTCGCTGATCTGACCGTCCAATGCCAGGCTGGACTGGCTGCCCATGTAGGGCACCATGCTGGACACAGGCTGCTGGTTACGTCCCATGAATGATGTGCTGGGGGGCCTCTGATACGCCTCCCCGGGACCGGCCCCTGCCGACGCATTGCGGAAGAACGCATCCCAAGACTGCAGAAAGAAAAGTTACCTTCCGTAATTCAAAACAATGCTTGATGACCATATGAATCAAAAGTAAAAATACAAATTTTAGGCAGCCAAGCTAAAATTTTCCTAGCATTGAAAAGAGGAGCAGGAGAGGGGACATGTAAAGTACAGCCTTAAACAACATCAGGTTATTACATTTATAGAAAAACAAATCAAACAAGTACTATACAGGCTTAAGATACATTTTGCCATAAAAATATATTAAATTGAAGGATGTGTTCCATAAAGAGCCTACAAAATACTAATACTAGAGTTTAACAAAGTTAATAAATTGTGTACTATACAAAAATACTGACATTGTGAAGAAAATAAAATATCTACAATTTTCATATATTTTATAAAATTTCATAGTTAAAAACTTTTAGTGAATTTTTATTCTATGTTATTGAAATTGGTGCTTTAATAGTTGCTCGAATAAAATACAAGTAAATAATAACCTGCAAGAACACCACATAAAGTACTTCATAAAATATTGCAATACTAGAACACGATTGAGTTACAAATGATGTACTGAAACAACACTGTCAATGTTATGGTTTACTTAATAACCACACTTTTTGCTGTTCTGTAGGTACAAACACTTAGTGAGTGTAGTCTCCTGTTTGTTTATTGAGTATATGCATGGTTACAAAATGAAGCAAAAAACATTATAGGGGAAAATAACTAAATTTGTTAGGAAGAAACATAAAAAAGAAATATGAATACCTGAACTCATGTTGTTGCTCACTTTCTTTTCAAATACTTGTTGCTTGTATTGGAAGTAAACTTAAATTTGTTTCTTTGAAAATATTAATGACAAAAGTACTTTACAGACAACAAACGAGTGTTTTTTTTAGTAACAAAGCTACACAATGTGCCCGAACTAAATATGGCTGTACAGAATAGTAGAAACAGAAAACCACAATGACATATGATAAAGACTGTTCTGTCTTTCCAAGGACTGTAAAAACAGGACAGTACAGAATGTTTAGTGGGCAACGAAAGCAGTGCATGTGGAATTTCTGTGCGAAATTATTCCAGCTAGTTAATCACAAAGTTATTAGGAAACCATTACAAGTTCGCAAAAAAATATTGGACAGAGAATCGTACAGAAGAAAGATTTCTGGAAAGTGTTCTTATCGCTGGGAAAAAAAAATGTAATATCACCAAGTCAAAAACACATACGTTAATTACTGAATTCTTCCAGCCATGAATTAGAAAAAAAAATTCTTCAATACTGATTTTATATTCACTTCCAAAGATATCAGAGAGATTGTCCGGCTTACACCTATATCTTACAACTGTAGTGATATGTGGCCTTGAAAAGGTAAACCATGAGTCCATAGCTATTTTCATTAATATATTTAACAAAACCATACTTCAGAAATGTGAAACAGTTGTTTGCTTCGGTAACAGATTATAGAAACCTATTATTTGTAAATACAGTTCAACTTCATTATGCCTTGGCCCATTACGACTGTTCAAGTGTTCATTAAAATTTTCACATTAACAATACCATTTTTAATAGTTTTACGTTACATACGCATGTCTCACTAATATACTCCTGATGGACGACGACACCCGTAGAGACAGTCTATAAAGAACTGCACAGGTATATGAATCAGTCGTCCCAAGGGTTGTGAGAGGATGGTTATGCTGCCGTCAGTTGTTGTCATGCAACTCGACATCTCGCTATGGCAGCTCGCCACGTCGTCACAGCTGATGTGCACATGCTACCGCCGACTTGGTTAATATTTTAATCAAAAAAATTCAGCTATTTGCTAATAAAATATGTGAACATGATAAAATGGTTTTTGTTTCTTAGTGCTCCACAGATGTCAAATTTTTGACATAAAATTATTTATTTTCACCCATTTTTTTTTATTTTAAATACAAAACTTTGTTTTGTGTGTTTATAAAATTTAGCATACAGCCAGACATCTAATTCCAGTGTCAATTATTTATATTTCGGTAAGTTTTCATTGCATATATAATATCAATCATAATCACGCAAATTTTAACTGACATCCCATTATGGGAATACATATTATGCATGCTAAAAATTTCCCATAAGAGGAAAATGTAGTCACTAGTAATGTTGAGAATACTGACAGCAGAATCAATTATACCACAGGTCATTTTATGTCCCTGGCCTGAATACATGACTGGTGAAGCTCACAATACCTCGAACGTTATAAAGTTAGTGTCTAAATAATGTATCCCAACACACTTGTTAAAATGTGCATCTATTGTATCTAAAGTAAATATTTTGTAATATAGAATAGTACTGGTATGTCACTTTTGAACAAAATTCATGTCATATGGCATGGGAAATATTGGTTCTGACTTAACCTGCTCAAATAGCTGGTAAATAAATTCCATTAGCTAGATTTTGAAATTATTTTAATTTCATTAATATATTTTAATGTGTTCTGTTTTGGATGGCAATTGCTGTTTATTATTACAAAATACTGGCATTAACAATAGTATTAATTTTTATAGCTGTGCTTTACATACTTAATTTTGTTAAAAGTAAAGACGGTCAATGTTGTATCTTCAAAACAAAGTAGGCCAATGTACTTTTCAAAATTTTCTCAATCCCTGCCAGCGCTAAAAAAATGCATATACTGTATAAAATGTTAACATTTCGTAGCATATGCTCCTTTTACCTAGGTCTCAAAATATCTTGCCTATTCTTTTCTAGAGGTAATATGTTAGGTTTATCAAGCCATCTATAGTTTCATTTCTCTTTACCTCTGTGTTTTGTACACTAATAAAAGTAATATTTTTAATTTTTATTTCAAAATTTAAATTTGCCTTATTGTCTCTTCTTTTAGCATTAAATATGATTTTTTTTAGTATATGGATCTGTTTGAACTAAAACTTATATTATCATTCATAAAAAAACTGTAGTCAATTACAGTATTATACTCTGTTCCCACACCCTCCTCTTCATAGCAAAAATTACAAAACTGCTGGTTCTACGGGTTATGAAAAATTAAACATGGATTTCAAATTACAACAGTAGGCCTATGTAGAGTTTTTAAAACATTTATCATTATGTAATTCTTACATCACTTGCCAAAACTGTCTGCACCTCATAACATTCGTCATGCTGAACACTGTCCACACTATGCAATACTGTGTGCAGTAGAATAATACTGCAAAAGAAAAATGGACAGTTTATGTGGAATCTGAAAACATTCTAAGAAATATTGAGTCATAAACCTGCAAAATTTGGAAAACATTGCAACCTGGTGTCCATCATTAACAGAGTCCAATTTTAAGATGTTATATGAAGTTTTAAACCTCACTTTAAAGAAGGTTAATGCCAGTGCAACATTCCTAAATAAGGCAACTCTGTGAATTCATCATGACTGAATAATATTTTCTCATGTTTCATAACTCTGTGTACTGTAAATGCACAAGAGTAGGTACTAATAAAGGAAATGTATTATGTTATATTTTGAAAATTTATTTCAACAATATTTCACATCTAGTTTAAATCCAGAAGATGTTGATTTACGAGCAGCAAGTTGTTAGCCAAGGCTAGGTATAAAGATTGATCTCAGATGCTAAGCTGTAAATGATAAATTTCTACAATTTCAAATACTTTCTCATGTAAATTCACAGACTAATTACATCTTACCACACATGTTGCTGTACTCAACAGATTAGTACTGTCTGTTATTCCCATTACTTCACAATGCATCATTCCTGCTGCAAATAATTTACATATACTGTACAACAGCTTAAATTTGAAACATAATTGATTTCCACAATGCAAGTATTAAGAACAAATTTCCCAGCTACTTAAAGGGCTCGTAAACTCGTTAGCATTATTAACATTACAGCTGTACCATAAAACTTACACACTGAATAAAGAATAGTAACCAAACAGTTACATCAATACTATAAAAAGCATTGACAAAAACTATAAACAATTACCCATTTAGTCAACTTCATAAAAGGAGTATGCTCAAGTGTTAATTTAAAGATCCTTGTTCCAATGTTTTTAATACAAATACAATCACGAAATAAAAAAAGGTAAGTTATTATGTTCCACACATCCAGTTTTAAAATAACATGCTATTGATTTAAAACTCTCCTAATTGCATGTTAAAAATAAATTATTTGATTTTCCGTCAAAAGTTTTTTTATGTTTACAGATGTTGCCAAATTTCTCACATCTATTTTTAGTACGAAAGAGCAGCACTCCCTACCAATTTACAATAACAAACTTCTGCAACAATGAGGACACAGAACACGGAAAGTACGAGGTCAATTGTTGGTACTTGTTTACTTCATTTCAAAGATTGCTCGTCTATTTTCCGGAGATATGATTCGTAAACAAATAAAGGTAAAAGTTATTTTTACCAAACAAATGGCCCAGACTCAAATTGCCAACTGGCAATAGGTCACTATATCTGGATCTAATACCTCACTCCCAGCTCACCAGTTTTGTTAAGATAAGATAACTTAAGAAAGAAAAGTGAAAAACCTGTTACGAAAACCACTTCAGCAGGCAAGGATGAAGTGACCTTCAAAGCATGAAAGAGTAAACTAACATGTACACTGAAAAATCAATCAATAAAACTTACAGAATTCGAAAAATTGAGTCGGGCCTATTTACTCATCCAGCCTAGGACTATCATTTAACTAGAGCAAATATGAATGGTTAAGTTAGAATCAATCTTTTTTACTTTTTCAGTAACTCTATTACAAGTACACAAAACATTGTCCTCACATTAGCTCAGAATCCCTGGTGGATAAGTATTTTTTACCTAAAATAATATGGGCATTGCAGCACCTGGGCGCTTATTCTGTAATTGTTTTGTGTTCACATACGTTCCTTATGTAGAGACAGTCACCATGCGACTATCGTTACGAGACTAATTCGTATTCTGTAACTCTTCATGGCGCCGTGGCTGATGTTCAAACAATTTGTGAGAGACTTTATATAACAGCAACTAGGGAGATGGTGTTAGCGGGATTGTGTGCGTGAAACTGTAAATATGGCGGTGGCATTGCGAAGGTTAGATTTTTTAGATGAACTCGAAAATAAGGAAAAGCGTCGGCAAATGCGACTGATGAGGAGGCAAATGTGTGATACCCTAAATCCGTTCACAGAAATGGACGAAGGTCAATTTAGGTGATTGTTCATATACACGAAAAATAAATTTAAACATTTCGGTATCAAAATTTATCTCTGAAAAATTCCTTATTTTCCCTCATGAAGTTCTATTTTATTTCGTACTCCGAACAGTTGTTCTCTAAGAACGAAACTTTGCAGCTTCTGCCTCCATATCACAAAGTTGAACCATTACCCAAACTTTAATCTAAAAACACTTTCATGTTACCGCACAGCAAGATGTAAATAGTGTGGCCGCATGTTACTACTAATGATCAAAAATATGACGTTTACGGTGCAATTTTAACGGTTTCGGAAAAGTACCTAAAATGTTGCCAAACCTATATCAAAGCTGTTAAAGAACATTACAAAAATGGTCAACAGAATACCATCGAAAGACAATACGAGCTGCTTCTTCAAAAACTACAATTTTATGGTGTAAGAGGAAGAACTAATAAACTCATATGTACTCGTATTTATCAAATAGACAACAACAAGTTTGCATTAGGGAAGACTCAAAATTTGTTTATTTAAAACCAGAAAAGATAAAACATGGTGTTCCTCAACGTTCAATTCTTGGACCTCTGTTATTCCTGGTTTACATAAATGACCTGCCTGGCTGCCTAAACAATAGTTCTATACCTACCATATTTGCAGAGGACACCAGCATCATATCAGGCAAATCAGAGGAAGAACTTAACTAGCCAACACTATTTTTACAGAATTATATGCATGGTTTATAAGAAACAAATTATACCTTAACACAGAAAAAACCCATTTGTTATAGTTTGCAACAAAAAATAGTATACAGCCTACGATAAATGTTCATTGCGGCACTTTTGGGTTTATATGTTAATTGCCAGCTGAACTGAAAAACACATATTAAACATATTATTCCAAAACTGAGCTCTGCTTGTTTCGCTCTGCGTAACGTAGCAAGTATACTAAACAAATGTTCGGCGTTAACTGTATACTTTGCATATTTTTACTCTATGACATACGGCATCATTTTTGGGGTAACTCCTCTGACAGAAATAAAGTTTTCCGTATGCCGAAGAGAGCTGTAAAATAATACATGGGAAAAAACAGACTGAATCCTGTAGACCCCTTTTTAAAAGTTTCAAAATAATGACCTTACTTGTGAATATATTTACTCATTGCTGACATTCATCTCCAAAAATCAGAAGTTGTTCCACACAAATGAACACTTTCATTAGCATAACACCAGAAGTAAAAACATGTTAAACATGCCTCTTGTCAACTTGACCTTACAGCAAAAAGGTCCTTCATACACAGCTTGCAAGTTGTTTAACTAACTCCCCATGCACCTGCAAGACGCATGTTTATCTAACACAAAAATATTCAAAAAAATCCTTAAAGATTTCTTAATCCTTAATAATGCTTTTCACTCAGCTGATGAGTATTTGAACGAATCTGTGACTGTGTAGATACTCACTTAGGTATTTGTTCTGGGTTAAGATTGTTTTTTTTTTTCTTGTTTTTTTTTCTTTTCTTTTGCATGTAGAGTCTATCAAGAATGCTGACGTGAGCCCACATATGATCACGAGCCTGAACCGACAAGAATAATATTGAATTTTGCTCTTTTAGTGTCTACTTTTAAACGTATATCTTATGTCATTTATTCATTTGATTGTATATATGACTTGTCTGATATCTTTGTGCAAAAATGTACACAAAAAAAAGATCCAAGGATACAATAAACTAATCTAATCTAAAAAAAGTATTATGAGAAGTCCCTGCCTGGGGCATGAATGGTCGTGTCGCATGTCAAGCATAATTTTTAAAGAAGAACGGCTAATTGTGTTCCCAACATATTTTCTATGTTTTTAAAAATACAGCCCATCTATTACAAACATGTTATTCAGGTATTTTAAAATAGCTAGCCAAAACAGCTTTTCCAGACTGCTTCATCTGTAAAATATTAGCCTGATTTGTAAAACAAAAAGACAAACTTCCAAAAAAAAATATTAAAGGGTCATTGCTTCAAATGCTGTGGAAAAAGGACACTACTAAAACACTGTATGCCAATTTAGTATTTAGTGCATAAAGATGGTATTTATTCTTGATGCTTGTAACATCATATTACTTCTTTTTTTGATTGCCTCTAGCAAATGAAACAATATTAATCAAGAACTTCACTTGATAAAATAAACTGTAGGGGAAAGGTAAAGATATAATAGTCCATTGCGCCTGCATAATTTGTCAAACGTTTTTCAAGTTTCTGCACTTTTACATTTTGTAGCTTGTTTAATATGTACTCAAAGTTTTTCATTTCAATTCATTAGAAAGTTTATATTGTGTGTGTTTTTTGTACATTTGTTTATTTAACAAGATGTTTCTTGCAATGAAGATATTTTTTTAATTGAACACAAGATTACATAGTCAATAAAATTTTTTGGGAGACATTTTATTTAAGACATACTTTTTCTACCATGTCAGTTGCTTAACTAAGCCAATGAAGGACGTAATGATGTGTTATTGTAAATTGTGTAGTTTGACTCGTGTAAGATTTTTTGCCACTTCTGGTGTGTCAACATGACCTTCTTGGGAAGTCGTGTAGGGGTACCAAAATACTAACAGGATGTCTATGCTGCAAGCAGACAGACAACAAACCTCATACACAAAAAAGGCACAAAGAAAAAAAATTTAACTGATGGCATTACATCAGCTGATAAGAAAAGACTACCTCAAGAGATAAGTGCTGCAAAGTCTAGATTACGATAAGGAGGGGAAATGCAATGGCCTTCAAAGAGGCAGTAAACAAATGCTAAGATTCGTCTTGTGCAGGTTTTAACATTTTCAGATACAATGCGGCAATTTCCAGAGGACAGTGTCACAGAAATTAAAATCCTCATGTTCCATCACCAATTTTCAATATCTAAAAAAACATTGCAGCGTTACAGGAAATTTGCACATCCAAACTGTACGATGCTGTGGTAAAAAATCAATAAAAAATATTTATTGTAAAAATATTTTGGACCAGCAGTTTTCGAGGAAGCCAACATGAAAGTTCTGAAAACCAGTTTAAAGCAAAATAATTCACAGGAGAGTACTTGACTAAATTTTCACAGTTGTCAGAGAACTTACCATTTACATGGTATATCATCAGCCACAATGCAAGATACATTTACTGTACATACAGTGAAACTGACATCTACTGAAGCTATGTAAAACGGAGAGCATCGCCTTGAGAAGAACGAGATGGTCCTGGCTTTAAAATGGGCGAAAACAAATAAAGCATAGAAATTTTAAAAATGTTAATTTATTGTAATTTTGCTAGCCTAAATGTGAAGTCTGCAGCACATTCATGAACACATTTTACATAATTCATGTTTGATTTATGGTTGTTTCTCCAATATTTTGAATACAATGCATTTATTTTTGCTTTGTTGTGGTTCTGATTATGTGTACTTTTTTTCGCACCAAATGGCGACTCTTCTGCTAAGCTGCTTACCCTGCTCAAGAGCAAAGTAAGCGAGGAGTTGATTGAGAAGCTGTCTGGTGAACATTTGACCATGGGTAAACTTTACTCAGGTTTTATTTTGTACAACAGAAGCTGAAATTTTGTATTACACAATGACTAAGAGTAGTTCTAAGAGCCAGACTTGGCCTGCAGCATAAATGTACTGTAACAAAAACTTGATTAATGGCACTCCCTTCTGTACTACTTTTAAACCTAAGAAAGTGTTTTCAAAAGTGTTTCTATTTAAAATGTTTACAAGCTCATCTTTGAGAATGGAAACTGCCCTTCTACAGGATCATTTGCATTATAAATATGTACTTGGTTACTAACAATCATTTATAGTCACAAAGAGAAACTGTCCCACAAACTTTTATGTTTTATCAAACTTCGGCTTCATTAACATATCAAAACTGAAGAGGCATAAAAAACACATTTTTGATAAAAATAATGCAATTTAATTTGTAAGGAAAGGGGTTATGCAAACCTGTGGGGGCAAATAATGTCTCTCCCCTCCCCACCCCATTTTCCTTTCCCACATTCAGAATGACATTAGTGTTTATTTGTAGGGGGGAAAAATAGACTGTCTCATCGTAAGTGCCAAATCACACTGTAAAACCTTAGAAGCAGTAGTATTTTAGTAATTCACCCCCTCACTCACAGAATAGTCACCATGCCCCTGATTTAAATGAAAACACTTAAAATTATGCTTCCATGTTTTCAAAACTACAAAATACCTTTTTGAAACTATGTTTATTGGGCACCTCAAATGTATTTTTCAGACTGCAGAACTGTATCTGGAAATACTGACTATTTGTAAAACACAAACAGAAAAGCATTCATTTTGACTTTATGCCATACTTTCCAGAAATAAAATTCTAGCGTCCCCAATTCAAGTCTCACAGTGTAAAAAAAATTCAAACAATGATCAGCAATTTAGTGCTCAGTGGTTTTATTTGTGACTTATGTCCCTATGGCTTACCTTTTTTATCACTCCCAGCGGATAAAAATTCTTTACTTGCGTATTTCTCTTGGTATATAATACTGTACGCCACATATTAAACACTCTCAGAACTATGATAGCAGACTTGATAAGTTTCACTAACTGAACATCACTCATAACACACAAGGAAACAAATAAAAGAACAGAATGTGATTCACTCTTAAGAGGAAAGAAGGTAATTCCCTTGATGATCACTAGGTATTTCCCTCCAAGGCCACCTGATTTTCCTTGTAAAACCTGGCAAGCTAAATTTTCTCGAGGGTAAACAGGGATTTTCCTCTCTGGAGTACAAGAAATACAGCGTGTAATTTTGACAAACCATATTATCTGTTAGCTGCAAAAATCCTTCAAGAATAATTTTTAAAAATATAAAAAAATTACAACAGGGAAAAAAGTAGCCTAATGTATTTACATATTGAAGAATTGGATACCATTATGGACAAATTGTAATATTTTCAGAAATAGAGCTTATTACTGACTGTAAATCAGAAATAGAACTCACATTAAGTTTTGGATATGGCTTAGACCTCTTAACTACAGAATTTACATTTGTTGCTTGCGTGCAACCTATGACAAAATACGAAAATGTGCCATGAAACAACCACAAAAAAATCTCCACACTTCCACAATTGCTTATTGTTTTGTGAACTAGGTAATCAGAACAGTAAGACCCCCCCCCCCCAAATATACAGAAAAATACAATTTTTAAAAAATTATTTCAGAAATTATATCATCAAGCTTATTCAAACAATATCAAACTCAAAAATGCAATAAAAAACCGAATCTACAAAAACAGTATGGGGTTCCAGCAGCTCCTGAGGCATTCTTTTATGAAGTTCACCTCAACCGTAAAAAAATTAAAAATTTTTATTTTCTGCATTTACTGATATTTGTTTAGTAAAAGAACCAAACCAATCAAAACTTTTTTTCCACTGAGGTATTTAATTTTTACTCTTAAAGTTGGTGGTTGTCATGCTATTATTGATGTCAGAAAACAGCTGTTATAAATCATATATTTATGGATATCAACTGTTTGGAGCAAAGAATAATAACTAGTTTGTAAATCTCATCCTTCAATTTCATTTAAGTAATGTAAGTAGAATTCCATACTTTTGTACATTTAGTTGCAGTTGTTTCATGTTACATCGGTTACATTAAACATGTTAAAGTTAGTGTATAACATTAATACTTTAATCCACTGGGTTCATACACTGTGAAAGAGAGGTTAGAGTAACTTACTATTAATAACTATTAATACACTTTCAGGTAATGTTCTCATTGGTAATTTGTGTAACATATGTTTCTCTTTAACTATCGTAATGGATGTGACAAAGCCAAAACCTCTTTATTTTTATCTGAATAGGCTTATAGTAAGTATAGTTTTGTTCCAGATGGTACCGGCATTTCCCAACAGAACGGCAAAATGCAGAGCAAAGAAGAAAGAAAACTAAGAAATGTGGAAAGAATATCTTGAAAAATATGTGTGTATGATCTGAAAAACCTTTATGAAAGAACTGTGCCCCAGAAAAAGCATGTAAATGGTAACAGAGGCAAGACGTAGACAAACGACCATCACTTGTAGAAAATCAGGCAACATTAAAATCATGTGTACAAGCCCTGAACCAGCGACTACGCTTCTTCAAGAAACATTGCTACATAAATAAAAAACAAGAGACATATTTTGAAGAACACAAAAGAAAATTTGAACAACAATCCTTATGATGGTGTGATGCAAATAAATTTATACGAGAATTACTCCCTTGTGCATCAAGATGAGATCCAAAGTGCCCATTGGAGCCACTCACAGGTGACCATCTTCACAAGCTGCCTTTGGCATGAAAAATTAGTTAAACCATATATTGTCGTAAGTAATGATTTAAAACACTCAAAGTATTTTGTCTTGATTTATCTCAAGTCTATTTTTAATGCATTCATAGAAGAAAAGCCAGAAATAAACCACATATATGCATTTTCAGATAACTGTGCAGCCCAATTTAAGAGTAGATTTGGTGTCACAAACCTATGTTTCTCTAAAGCATGTGACTTTTTCGCTTCTGGACATGGAAAAGGGGCAGTTGATGGGTTAAGGGGTACTGTGAAGTGACTTGTTTGGAGGGCAGTACAGGGGAGACTTGCAGTTATAAACTCTGCTGTGGACTTTTACCATTTTTGTGCCGACCAATGCAAAAGCATCAAGGTCTCATATGTTAGCAGAGACACAGTAAATGCATCTGTGCCGCTGCTTGATAAGAGGTGGGTGAACTTGTCACCTATTCCTGGAATACAGTCATTACATCACTTTGAAATGTAGCCTATGATGAGGAACACATTCTTGTAGGGACGGTGTCAAAGAGTGAGATGCAGAAGTTAAAATTTACAAAGAGGAGTGCATTGAAAATGGGAGTAATCTGAAGAAAATAATAAGATATGAAGACATTTATTCAGATTAAAGTAATACAGCTGATGATGATGCTGAGACACAACTCAAGTAACACATGCAGAGGGTGTTATGCCAAGTTCAAGCAGTACTATTGAACTGTAAAGCATATTGTTCTTTGAACACATGTTCTTGTCCAGCTAGTAAGTTTGAGAGGAAACACTTACCGGTATGCTGGTGTGTGCCAGAGTAACGTGTATGAAGATGGGGACATTGATATGTTATATACAAAAATGTACAATAATACCAAAAACACATTTGTTATAAATTAAAGTGATGAGAAGAAAGTGTCATCTCAAGATGTACTGAGGGTGTTAGAAGTGCCGAAGATGGTGTTAACTGGTCATGATCGGACAGGATATCAGTTTTCTGAAGCTGTTGATGTTCATGAATAAGTTAACGTCATCTCAAGATATACTGAAGGTGTTAGAAGAGACAATGGTGTTACTTGCTTATGATCAGACAATGTATAAGTTTTCAGAAGCTGTTGATATTAATGAATCAAGATATCCTGATGGTGTTACAAGAGCCAAAGATGGTGTCAACTTACATGGTCATGATTAAACAGTTTTCTGAAGTTGATGTTTTTGGATAAGTTAACGTCATTAGTTTTATCATGTATTAATTCTGGAACTTATAGGATCTTAATGTGTACATAATATTAGACTTAATGGTGTTTAGTTATACTGCTCCTGTTGATACAAAAACTCTATTATATATTTTCAATGTAATATATTACAATTATATAAATATAATACGTAATAGAAAACCATTATAAGTTTTACACTTGCATTGAAAACTATCATGTCACATCCGTTACGGTGCTTAAGTGAGCATTTTTCTTGTATGGGGTTTAAGTTAAGTTTTTTACAAAATGTATATATATATATATATATATATATATATATATATATATATGGATAGAAAGTTGTTTATTTAAGTAATTGTTTAGTTTCATTACATTAACAGAGTTCAGATCATACTGTGAACAGCTTTGAAAGGTGGGTTAAAATCTTGTTACATCCATTACAGGTAAATTTTTACATTATGATGAAGTATGGCCATGTTATTTTCATAAAACCATTAAGGATGGTACACAATATAATTACCCATGTATGTTATCCAGATCGGGAAAAAAATAGAAGTCTTAATTTTTTATGTTTCTCCTAGCTAAATTATCTGACTGTCACATCTGTTACAAAAAATTCCTGTCCTAAATAAATGCACATTTTTGACTTCAAATCACAAAATTACAACATTTGGATATTCCAAATTTACAAGTGCTAGGCCTACCGTGTCTGTCAATACTACAAACCACTTATTTAAATTAAGCAGCATTAAATTCTTCTAAGCATCTCTCGCACACATTATCAAAGGATTCCGTGCTCTGTTGAAATCTTGAAATACTACATTCACTTCTATACTTGCAGCTTCTTAAGTATTAATCATTTTAGAAACAGTAAACATTGCATCTGGAATTTAATGACATTTTAATGAAGAAAATAGGATTGTGTGCTGTATTGCTGTATAAATTTGTTGATAACATAACTATGTTAGAACAGCATTTCCGTTACCACCTAAGTTGCAGGCCTTTAGAAACATAATAAACCGCTCACCTCCACCTATTTGCTTCTGAATATTGTTTACCAAGGTCTTTAGTAAGAAATAAGGATGCAGAATATCATTTACTGGTAAATCATATTAGTTTCAATAAAAAATCAATAACCCTCTTCCGTTACCTATAGTAGAAACGCCCTTCAATTTCTGGGGAAGGCAAAGTAATATTCAGTCTTAGATCTGAACAGCAGCTTCCATCAGTGCTTGTTAGATCCTTCTTGCTTCAAATATATGACGTTCAGCACGCAGTGGAATCCATTTGAGTTCACGCGGATTCCCATGGGAGCCAATTTTCGTAGTCAAGAAGTAGCCGATTACTCGACCACGCATTTTCAAATTCAAATTTAATTACTGTATGTGGATGATATAATATACAAAAATTATTTTAATTCCCGCATAGAACACCTCAGGAAAGTGCCAGAAAATTATGTGAAGCGAGGCTTAATATAGTAAATCCTTCTAACGTAACTCTGGCCGCTACCCACGTTAACTGTTTAAACACAGAGAGGATGATCAAATGACTAAACCACACTCTGGAACAGTACTTGTCAATATTTATTTCAGAAAGCCGAAAGGACTGGGACGCCAAGGGGCCCTATTTTTTGTTAGCCTATCGTTCAGCAGTTCACGAATCTATAAGAGTAAAACTTTTGAAGATGTTATTTGAGAGAGAGCTCAGTCTCCCCAGTGACGTATTGTATAGACAACCTTCAGAAGACGAGGTAGCCTCCACAGGATATGTCCATGAACTACGTCGGAAGTTATTGAGCATATATGACTTCACTCGGCAGCACCTCAGAATTAATGCTGACTGACTGAAGACCCGATATGATCAAAGAGCATTTACTGAGCAATTTAGAGAGGGACAACTGGAGGTTGTTCAACCCACTAAGAAGGAACTAATACCACCCCAAGCTTCAGAAAAACTGGGAAGGCCCTTATAAGATTACCAAAAGAATCAATGACATAGTCTTCAGGATATGTCGCAATATCTCTCGGGCTAAGCTCAAGGTTATCCACACTGACAGACTGGCACTTTACAAAGGTCACGAACTTAGGGGTGTTCGAGACTAACAGACTTGAGGAGGCAGTGTAACAAGATAGCGCTCTCTGAGACACGGGGTTGAGTGCCCTGATGAGTCATGCCACCTCCCCCTCCCACCATTCAATACCTCCAATTCGACGAGGCGGAAGACAGCACCCTTTGCCCTACTCCTGTCTTCCTACCCCTTGCAACGCAGGCCACTCGTGCCTTATCTTGTTCCTGCACTGATATCATGAGTCTTCTGAATTGGTGGACACCTGTCAATCATCCTTAATGAACACTCACCTATGATGTGACCAAATGTTACCACAACACCTAGAAATTTCGGCTTAAATCAACCAGTAATGTCAGCGAGCCACAAGAACTTTCAGGGTGTCTTCGCAGGTCACCATAAATATCAGCCCACTGTGAGAAGTGGCACAGTGATTGTGGCTTTCAGCCAGTGAGTGTTCATCACGAACTTCGCAGCAAGGGACGAGGCAAGACCATCGGATCAAGGAGAGACTGGGACTGTACATTGCGAGGCATTTATGAATTATATACTAGATTAGTTATTTATCATTTTTGGGAAATAACATGTAAATAATATCTACAAATATTAAGCTAAAGAGTTTAAATCACAGGTGTTGTATGCTTAATGTGGAGTGATTTATATGGATAGAAATAAATTAAGAAATTGAATTTAGCTAATATACTTAGCTTAATTATTTAAAACCTTCATCTCAATCAAAACTGACTGCACCAAGGACAGCAAAGCTGTAACAATACGGTGAACCAAAATATATTTATGCAGAAATTTTTCATTGCTGCAGTTGTGAGGTCTTAGAATCAAGACTTGGCTTCTTTGATAAACTAGGCCTATCTTTTTTTTTGTTTGTGACATAAAATTAAAACATTAAAATTAACTATATTTATTTTTTAATTGGGTATACATGCCTTATGATACATCGATTGCACAATTTATAACTTCTCCCTCAAAACAGAGATCAACAGTTTATAGGAAAAAAAAAACATTTTCGTGTCGTGAACATTTCACTGTGAACATTGGTGACAGGTCCAATACAAATCCAATCGAGAAAACATGCCTAGTGATTCAAGGGACTTTTTTTAGTTGTCACCTTTGCAAACTGAGCATAATTTAGGGTTGTCACAGCAGTGTAACCCAAAAGGAGGGCACATACTTGTTCAAAGCATATTTAAAATAAATAAATAATTAAAATAATAAAATAAAAAAACATTAAGTAGCCCCTACAAAATAATTTTTTTTTATGTAAATGTATAAAATAGTTACTTTATTATTTTGTAATTTAGTAGCGTAAATTTTAAAAAAAGCAGACATAATATTTAGAAATAAACTCCAAGTATGTTAACACTGCAAAATAAAACACAGAATGAAATAGTATTCAACATAGGCTGACAATCGCACTTTCTCTAAACATATGTATAACGTATGAACATCGTAATAATTTCCAGAGCAAAGTAGTTGCACATAAGCGCGAGGCTTGTCTGCACAGTTCCTTAACATTTCATGATGCAGAGACCATATAAAAAATGCATCTTCGTTGTCTGTTCTTGAAAAAGAGGACATTTGGCCCATTTTTGTGAAACCCGACCAGACAGTTGGCGAGGTGTTGAAAAGAGGACATGTCCGGGTAAAAGAGGACGTCTGGTAGCCCTAGTATAATTGTATTTTAAATTATGGAAATAGTGTTTTGCAAAATTAGCACCAACAGCTAATTTAAATCTTAAATTTTTTTAGTAAACTGTGTGTGTATGCACTTGTTCACGTGTGTGTGTAAATACAGAATTTTGTTAACTGATCTTACAAACATTGGGAGTTAATTATTCACGGAAAATGATACATAGTTATGCAACAAAATTTTTGCCTAGCAAAAGTTCGCAAGGGAGAGCTTCACTCTTGAAAATTAAGTATAGTAATAATATTTTGACGAAATAGACTACGAGTCATTTAATCTCAAATCACCTAGTTTTAAAACATGACCGTGCCTCAACGTCTCAGATTCCATTAATTTTTTTCCTATGTAGGTATACATAAAATAGAACAAATTAATTAATTTATTACTTATTTTTTCTGAGTTTTCGGAGGAAAACCTGAGGAAGGAGAAATTTTTTAATTTTTAAATCTTGCAGCAATTTATACTTTCTAAAGACCTACATCAGTTGACTGAAATTGTTATAATTCTTTGGTTGTTAGCTATCAGGTTCATTTAGGTGTCAAATGAAAGATAAATTTCAGCCATATTTAAGTACATAAAGAAAACATGTAAAACAATAAAATTAAAAAAAATAATTTGCATAAAATACAAAATGTTTAGTTTTTACAAAATTTGCAATTACTCTTAAGTTACAAATAACACATATCTGAAACTTTTTCTTTACAATTTCCTAACCATATATTAGATGCAGTAAAAATTTATAAAGTGTGTTTTTGTTTATTTTTGAGATAATGTTTTTTGATTTTTTTTTTACAAAGCCTTGCCTAGTGTTAAAATTATTAAAACTTAAATTTAAAAGGCATGAGAAATAAAGGAGTCATGCCAGATACTCAAGTTTCCTAATCAGCCTTTGAGTGACCTCATCCAAGCTGCGGAAAATTTTAGGGACACAGAGGAATGACAAGGGGAAGAGAGAGAAGGAATATGCCTGAGCCGTGGGAAAGCAGCAGGGCAGGTTTTGACATAGATAGAGACTGAACTTCTTTAATCAGCCTGTGCTTGATATTGTTCGTGAATGTTTGAAATGCAGTCTGTTCTATCAACAATGAAAATTACTCTTCAAGTTTGATAGGTGTTGAATAATGTTCAGTTAATTTTGTGTTGGTTTTTGAAAATGGAAAGTTGTTGTGTGGGACATCACATACAAGAAAATTGTTCAGTTCTAAATCCAATTCGCCCAGTAAGTTGTACAACAGAACTTACTTAATCAGATAGAGAACTTTTAGAGGTAAGAACTAAACGCTCCAATGTTCAACGTGTGTGTTTATATCACAGGCGTAATTTCCTGTCAAATTTTGAAATTCTTCAAAAAAATGTAGTGACCCTTTTACTAAACATAATAAGAATATACATAAAGGCCTCAAGACTATTTCTTTTTCATTTTACAAGAAATATCTTGAGTCTGTTGATCTTGTGCCAGGTAAAAAACTATGTATAGGCCTAATCCTGTCGAAAAATTAGTGGTTCAAGAAGTAAAAGTTATTAAAACAGAGCAAGGTAATGAAAGTAACTCATCAGAGTATGATTATGAACAAGATACCGTAATTCTTTTACCATAGAGTAACTCAACAACAGCTGCAGGATGATGGACTATTCACCAATCAAGGTTAAAAAAAAAGGTTAAACGACAGAACTTCATACTTAAAGAATAAAGCACAGCGGGTACATGAAAGTTTGGCAGCACAAGCAAATAAAGCTCTAAATATAAAAAAACCCAATATGCTTCGAAAGTACCAGCAGTAAATCTAGAAAGACTTGCAGTAATTGTAATACGCTAATGGGAAAATTGAAGGAAAAATTTGTAGCCAATAATATAATTCAGAAAGTCCAGATACTGAGACTTGTTCCAGAATCATGGAGTATAAAAAAATTGTTGATTATTTTGGAGCAACAGAATATTTGGTGAAAAAAGCCAGGAAGGTTTTACAGGAGGATGGAGTTTTAGGATCACCAGATAGAAGGAAAGGATATCCCATTAGTGAAGCTACAGCCAAAACAGTAAAAGAGTTTTATTATGACGACGATGTGAGTAGACTTTCACCAATTGTAAAGGACTGTGTGTCTGTTCCAAGTAAAAAGGAAAATGTGTGTTAAAATGTAAAAGATTGATACTGCACAACTTAAAATATCTATATTTCGAATACAAGGCAAAATATCCTGATGATAAATTAGGGATAACAAAGTTTTGTGAATTACGCCCAAAAGAATGTGTAACTGTAAACAGCCATGGCATTCATTCTGTTGTTACAATTGCCCAAATACATACTTGCTCCATGAATATATCAGGCTAATGGAATATTTAGTCAATCAAGATACTGTTGAATTAAAGCAACGGCTGTGTACGGATAGATCAACACTGGAAACTTTGGTAAAATTGGTGGATGACTTTGTAGAAATGATCGTAGTGTAGTTGGAAGCTCTCACTATACATTATTTCACAGCAAAATCTGAAAGCCAGCATATGAATAATGTGAAAATGAACTTAAATGACAAAACTGGCCTGATTCTTGCAGATATTGCAGAAAATTATACATGTATACTCCAAGATGCTGCTCAGGGTTTCTACTGACAGAACATCCAAGTAAATTTGCATCCATTAGCGAATTATTACAACAATGAAGGAGAAATTCTCAACAAGTCATTTTGTATCATTAGTGACTGTCTCGAACATGATACATTTTTTGCCTTTCAAAAAACAATGCTGCAACACATTCGGTCGGAACTAGGTACCGCACATTGAACACGTTGTTTACTTCAGTGATGGTAGCTCTGCTCAATACAAAAATTACAAAAACTTCAAAAACTTATGCCATCATGAGGATGATTACAAACTTACAGCTGAATGGCATTTCTTTGCTACTAGTCATGGAAAAAATGTATGTGATGGTGTGGGTGTAATTGTAAAAGGTTAGCAGCTAGAGCTAGTTTACAAAAAAATGACTGATGGACTTATTCTCAGTGCTGTAGATTAATTCAAATTTGCTGAGGAAAAAATCAAAGGTTTTTCATACCATCATCAGAAGTTGACACAAACAGAAACTTTCTACAAGAGCACTACAAGAATGCTGCTTCACTTCCAAGAACAAAGGAGAATAATTATTTTTAACCCCTTAACAAATCAACCTTGCTTGTAAAACGTGTTTCAAATTCTGACATTTCTTTCAAGGTGTCTGTTGGGCCTCTGGAAAAAGAAGAGTTTATCAGTATAATACCTGAAAAGTATTACGCAGTTATTTACAATAAAAAGTGGTGGATAGGGAAAGTAGTTAATGTAAGTGACAGTGACGCTAAACTTCAATTCATGCATCCTAATGGACCTTTTGGGACATACTTCTGGCCACATAATGAAGACTTTTGTTGGCTACCATTTGATAACATTGTTAGAGAAATACCTGTTCCTTCTCTAACAAGTCTATCAGCTCGCACTTATGATGTTGATAGTAAAACTCAACACAACATTAATGAACTAGCTAAGTCAAAGTTATGAAATAAAGTACTTACATTAATTTGACAAGAAGTAGTTAAAATACATAATGTATCACTTGCACTGGTAAATCACATGTGTCAAGTTTTTATTTGGGCCTTGGATATTGCAAAAAGCTGTATAGGCCTAGATGTCATTGTTATGTATAGAGTTACTTGTACTTGATTAACTTTTTTTTTTTTGCATGTTGATGATTTCCAATATTTTAGCCTGTCAGAAGAATGTAGCTAACTTTTTGTTTATAATTGTCGTCATTAGTACAAAAACTTTTGTAGTCATCACAGAATTGTATCATTGACATTAATTTAGATTTTTTACTTCTATCAGATGTTTGCAATTTTATTAGTTAATGGAAGAGGTCTTGTGAATATTGTAGTATTAAGGCTATATCACTTGCACTGTGTATTTGTTTTGTGTACATAAGTAGATCATTTTCATTACCTAGACAGGAAACTAACTAATGTAAGTACTTTAATTATTTTATGCTAATATGTCTTTTCAGTCCTGTACTTTATCTGTTCAATTATTTTTAATGCTTCCTGCAAATTCATAAATACTGGTACAATATGGTAGGCTAAATTTTAAAAAAATATTTTTGTTAAAAACAATAAAAAACTCTCTTAATTTTTTTACAACATTTAACATGTGGTAAGATGATTGTACAGAAAAAGTTTCAAAGGTGTGATATTTCTAACTTACAAGTAGGCCTAATAGTAAATTTTGTAAAAACTAAAAATGTTGTATTGAATGCAAATTAATATTTTGAATTTAATTTTCCTGCAGGTTTTCTTTCTGTACCTAACAAAAGTTGAAAATTATCTTTAATTTGATACCTAAATGAACCTGATAGCTTAAAAACCAAAATAATTATAACAATTTTAGTCAACCGATGTAGGTCATTAGAGAACATAAATTGCTGCACAAGATTTCAAAATTAAAAAAATTCTGAAAAAAAAATTATATGTTCTTATTTTATACGTACCTACAGTGGATCAAAATTAGAACAAAATCTGTGACAATGAAACACATGGCCCAAGTGATTTGATATGAAATGACCTCTATTGAAAACAACATGTTTAGTTTCAATTATGTGCAGAGCGAATAGTATCAAAGATCTTCAATCCATCAAGAAACAGCTCTTAAATCTCTCCCCCTCATGAAAATAAAAGCAGTGGTCACCCTCTTATTGACTAGAACTTCTGTGGCATTGGATTCTTCTAACATTTCAGGTTTCCTTTCTGAGCAATACATCTAGAGAAGGCAGTCTTGCCTTAATTATGCCACCAAAAACTAAGTCCAATAAATAAATGAATGAAATGTCCTTTTTCAAATCGCTAGAATGCAAAATTTACAATAACAAATCATAGAAATACTCAGATGCTGCAATACAGCACATCTAAAAGATTGTACCATAACTAGTACTCTAATTAATATCATATTTTACAGAAATTTACAAGCATTCTGTGTGCAATTACATTTCAGGTATAGCAGTTTTCACTTACAATGACAGATGTTGCATTGTTGTTACAGGAACATAGAGTGCATTTTATTGTAAATAATAACTTCTAACTTATAGCAAATTCTAACTATATGACCATTTACGTTGCTTAGCACATACTGCTTAGAAGGCAAAATGAAATGTTCACAATCCCAACACCACAAAAGTTATGGTCAACAAGAGGGTGAACATGAGTTTTAAAGAGCCAATTTTTGATGGGTTAAAGATCTCAATTACACTAACCATTGTGAAGACAACTGAAGAACACATTGTTTTCGATATTTTTCCAAAATACCATTTTCAATTTTCAAGGGTGAATATCACAACACAAATTGTGCTAAAATATCCAAGGGGAACTATACCTCATTCTACACAAATAATCACCTCCAAAAGTAAATAACACACATTGGAAAACATCTTCGTGTGTGACGGTGGTGTGATGTGTGTGATGGGGATGTGGTGTGCATGGTGGAGGTGTGGTGTGCGTGATGAGGGTGTGTTGTGCGTGATGGAGGTGTATTGTGTGCATGGTGGGGGGGTGTGATGGGGATGAGGTGTGTTTGGTGTGGATGTGGTG
>PNEQ01132902.1:0-64889 GCA_003012365.1 Medauroidea extradentata | reverse complement strand
ATCAGGAAATCTATAAAAACTCACTGCACTGTCACCACGTCCAGAAACGTTTCTACAGGTTGCAACCGCACATGCTGGCATTTTCCCTTCACTCACATCCACGGCAACAATGAAGCACAGGAAAAGCGCACTTTTATATGCGACTGCGAATCGCAGTAAAAATATCTCGAAACTTTCCCGTTCGTACGAATCCAATACCTTTAAACTTCTCAACAGAAGTAGGATACTAAGAATAACAAAATAAATAAACAATATGAAAACAATGTGTTCATAACGTAATGAGACGCGTAAATATCACGGTAAGAAACTCGCAAGGAATGGCACGCAGCCCTAGACTCGGGAGAAGGATGCGCCACTGTGACGTCACGCGCGACCCTCCGCGGTACCGTTACTCAAAACAGCCGGGATGGCCCAACCTTCTTCTCTACTAGTCTTGGTAGACACCCACTAAGAATGGATTTTTCGAAATTTGATTATTAAGGGAATAAAAAGGGGTGAAATGTGTTTTCAAAGAATCCTTGATATCTCATTAACCGGGAAAGCTGTCATAATTTTTTTACTTCATAATATTTCCCAAAGAAATGCATTGTGAAGAATTTTAAGATTTTGCAAAATTCGAAAATTGAAGGGGGTGAAACACCGTAAAATGTGTTTTTCATTAATCCATGATTTCTCCTATACCATTTCAGATAGTGAGGTGATTTTTTCTTTAAAATTATGCTTAAGTAAATATCTAAGAAGTATTTTTAGAATTTTTCGAAATTCGTTCTTTTAAGCTATTTAAAAAATAAAATGTGTTTTTAATTAATCCCACTTATCTCATAAACCGGTAGAAATGTTGAAATGGTTTTTGCTTTAAAATAAAACGTAAATATCAAAAAACTATTTTCTGGATTTTTTGAAATTTGTCCATGAAAGCTGTTAAAAAAATAAAATGTGTTTTGAAATACAGTAATCATCTACCGCTTATACCTGTTGAGATATTGAGTTGATTTTTTGATAAGAATGAAGCTTATGCAAATATCTACAAATCAAATTCAGGATTTTACGAAATTCGAAATTGAAGGATGTGAAAAGCAGTAAAATTTTAGTTTCCCGAAAAAAGAGAATGATCACGGAGAAATAATTCAACAGTTGTTTCTTTTTGTCAACCAGCTCATAAATAAAACCTCTTTGGACTGTAGCCTGTACATACGAAAGAATTATTACAACCTGCCTTTAAGCATTCACTCAGGTATTGTATAAAGTGTGTGGTGTGGGAGGGGTGGGGTTACGTGTTCGTATCCCGTGCAAAACTTTGCGATGGGAATTACTATGACATCATAGGAGCATATTGTGCACCCTCTTTACTCTGAGCTAAGACAATTTATAGTTCACTGTTATTGAGTACGCTAGCTGTTAAATGCCTTCATCACATATTTTACCTAGGGTTACTGTTGACATTCACTCGGTCAAAGCCGCAGCCGGCCAGCTAGTATAACATATACATTTTGACACTGTAATGGTTTTACTGCTATAGTAACATTTCATTTATTTTTAAGATGTATTATTATTTTATTAACATGTGTGTCTCCTTGCAGCCTGTGATAAGTACAGTATATAAAAACACACATAATAATTAAAATTAAAAGTAATTTGAATATTCATGATTTTTCAAATATTACTTTCTTTACTGTAACCAATGAAATATTTGAATGCAAATAACTCATTTTTCATATAGGCTAGCAAACTGGGTATAATAAAATAAAATAGATGAATTTTAAAAGTGTACAATGTTTTTGCTTGCGAACATGTTCATCACTTGCTTTCATGCGTTTTAATTTTTCCATTAAACATGTGCTTCTCCTTGCTGCCTGTAATAAGCATAATATATACAAACATAAATAATAGCTAGAATTGATAGCTGTTGTCATTATTTTTACATTATTTTTCAACACAGTTTTTTTCGTTTAGCTTATAAAACATTTTCTTGCAAAAAACAACTCACATTTGGTATTGCATTATTTTATACTTGATAAACATATAAGTTGTGTAAAATTTTGGCTAATAATTATTCTTTTCTGTTTGCTTTCATGATTTTCATTTTTCCATGAAACATTTGTTTCACATTCGAGCCTGTAATAATTGCACACAACCAAAAAAAATTCCAAATTTGGAAATTATAAGAATAAACGCAATACATATGTAGTAATACAGACTCAGTTTTGTTACACTTTCATGCCCTAATTTTTTTACTCAGTCTTTGATTGATAATAAGTTTTTCTAAATGTTGTAACAAAAAAAAATAAAATAACAAACTTTATAAAATCCTCTCTTTCATTATGTTGTGAACTTTCTTTCATGCTTTTCAATGTTCTACGAAACAATTGTAACAAGTATACAGACATACATAAAAAACTACATACTAATTTGAAAATAGTCATAAAATTAATTGTTCATGTGAAAATCTTTGCTTTTTGCATAATTTTTTGTTAACATATTTACAGAATAAGTAAGTAATTCTACAATAGAGAACGTTGGAAATGTCACAATCTGTGCGACATTTTCACTGACAAACCACTTTACCATTTCATTGAAACAAACCTTTATAAATATTCTTGCGTCTTCAAAGAGTTACATGCATAGAAATAAATAATCACGAATAAAATATGTGTGGTTCGTGATACAATATGACCAATAAACTGTATCATTTCACATTCTTTCGTGTTTTCAATTTGCTTTTTTTTTTTTTTTTTTGCGAAGCACAACACATGTTTCAAATGAAACTAGCAACCCTGCTATGCTTACCTAGCAACTCTGCTATGCTTACAGGCATGTTTACCACAAGGATAAACATATTGCAAAGTACTGTGTAATCGCGGAAGTGCTGGAAAACACAAAACCCAAAATTGCAGGAGCTACAATACCATCATGCATCTTTCCACTTTATTGTGCTTACATGCAAAGCACTGTCTTTGGGGTATCTTCTTCATAGCTGTGGGAGGAACAGGTTTGGGAAGGTGCCTGCCCGTAAGTCTCAAAGGATCTGGTACAACTGGAATTACAGGGATGGGTGCCCACCTTTGGAAGGCGTCCTGGTACTGACAAAATCGTCTAAGAGCAAGAGTCTATGCAGCTGAGCCATGAAGGTCAAGATGCAACTATCAATTGCTACGGCAGCTGGTTAGAGGTCTTCTTGAGTTATTCAACAATCGATACATGAAAAATTTCAGGTGCATTCTGTTGTTTTGAGCGTTCAATACAGAAAAACTGAATGTTCAGAGAACTGCACAAGCTGAATTATTAAATATTGTTTATATGGGCTTATCAAAAGGACCAGAATAAATGAATCAAATATATTTGTAAATAAAACCCATAACTGTAGTCATATAAGTCTAAAAAATAGGATGACCTTCAGTTTTTGGGATGTAAAAATTGGAATTAAACGTAAATAAATTTTTTTTTTCAGGTAAATTCAGTTTGTTTTACACTCCAAGTGTGTTCTTCTAGCATTTCTCTTCTTTCATGTGCTACTTTACAGAATTTACACATTAATGTTACAGATTCGGGGACGTATAGTACACCACATTTGAAGTAATTTGTACGTTGCTGTGCACTTGGATTATTTTCGGCAAATATGACACAAATGTTATATACATACATAAAAGTTATTTTAGTTTAACCTTACTACACGGCATGATGCAACAATGTCCAAACTATTATTGAATACCTCTGACAACCAAACAAGATATTAAAAAACCTCACTGTACATCACATTAAACAATTAAGCGTCATGCTGTTAGTAAGCAAACTACTTGTTGGTTCGAGATTGAATGTCATATCTGTTAGAGATTTACGGTTGCAATGAGAATTTATATGAAGACATGAATCTGTCACTTAAAGAATAAATTTATGTAAGTTTTATTTTTATTATGGACAAGTAAATCTGATAGTTTGGTATTTGTTTGGAGATTGGGAAATGTACATTTAAACTTCTTCATGAAATTACATTGATTCGTGGCTTGGAAACAGCACCAACATTTGTGTGTGTGTTATTTAACTTTGTACGTAATCATACAATTTTCACAAATAAACAAGGGTAAAAATGTCTTTTTAGTACATATACTTGAAAAGTTTGTTACTTACAAAATTGAACACGTACTGAAAATGAATTTCAACCACGAACCTAAAACAATAGCTCTATGAACGGTGCAGAGTCAAAAAATTCTGTTGGTTAAATTCTGTGAAGAATAACTGACGAAGTGTTGGAAATGTTACACCGGGGAATAAGTATAATTATGTGTCATGTCCACTAGATAATACTAGCGAAGCAGTGTTGGAATCATTGCAGTCAAAGACTGACATTAGCAGTCAGCCACATGCATAGTCAAATGAAGATTGGTAATGTCTGCGCAAGTGTAGCTGTAGACTAGCCTGCGCAAGGTCATTCAAGTGTCGCAGATGCAACAGCAACTAGCTCCATCACGGCACGCCTCTCACAAATACCTAATATATACATACACCAGCAAAACTATATGTAAAATGAGTGTAGTCAATATATTGACTTCTAGATTGTCATTTGATATGCAGTGGAACGTCTTATTGCTTTTCAGGGGACCATTGGGGAAAAACTATGCTTGCAGGAAAATTATAACAGCCAATTTTGTCAATGAACATACTGTATTCAGGGTGGCCACTCTTAAGGGCTTTTCAAATTACAGGTTTATTTCCAGGTTTTTCAAGGTTTTTGTAAGATTTTTCAATGATGGTGGGGTTACGTAAAAATTATCGTAATAAAGTGTCATTAACATAAAAATACTGTACTTACTTTATCTAAGCATACTGACCCAAACTAGGTTTACAAATGGAGTTTAAACATAAGATTATAAATGCATTAAGAGAAACTGTCGGGATATGTATTTAAAATACACGGACAACAAAACATGACAATGAAAAATGAAAGCTCAGCATACAGGAACTTATTCATCATAGCCTTCGACACAACACTAAAACTGTTGCAAGCTGTTACAGGATTCTTATCCTTTCTGCGTCTTTGACAAACTTCTGCATTCTAGGGAGTACTTCTTGAGCTCGTGTTGCAACAGAATTGTTCTCTGCCCTCCTTATTGCACAGAACTTCAGTGGAAAAGTTGTGCAGCCAGTACATTCTGTGAACTTTGCTCTTCTAGCAGGAGAGTCTTTGAACAGGTAGTACAGTGCACGAAGAAACTGTACAACTGTCCAGGGAGTACTTTTTATTACTGCAAGAATGCAGACCACAACTACCTATATTCTTTCATTACTGCACACAGATTCTTGAAAAGTTTCAGATTGACATTTGGTCCATCCATTGATAACTGAACTATCTTCTTAAAATTTTCTGATTTAATTTCTGCATGAATCTCACTCAGCAAATTGTCTGCACACGTTCTTCCCAAGAATACAGACGAACGGTACCTTGTTGTGACTCTTGAGGTTTCAACGCTCTAATAGCTAACATAAATATCCATTTGTTGTATTTGTGAAATTTTGTTCATGCTTTCATCAAACCCAACTACCATGTGGTCCACTATTCCTATTAAAGAAAGAAGTTCTTGTTTGAAATGTGATGCCAAGACATGCACAATGTTGTATGCAAACTTTGTCCTTTGCACGTGCATTTTCCCAGCTATTTCACTATCTGGGAACATAGTGGCAAAACGTGACACGCTACTTGCAGCACTCCAAAATGAAAACATGTTTCGTGGTACTGTGCAAATACCGTATGATTTCTGCCTTGGTTACAGCTTCATTAATAACAAAATGTTTCATCACTGATGTTTGCGAAGAGGTGCCAGAACTTGGGCTGAGTTCTGAGGCTGGGAGATAGGAAAAGGAAACTGTTAAAATATGATGGAACAAAAGAATTTACATTTTAAGAAACTTTTACGATTGGCACTTCTACAATGTCTACTGCAGGCCCATGATGATACTAAAGTTTAGAACTCAACTTTTAGTATGTAAATTTACTTAATAAAATTCATATCATAAAACACCTCCAAACTATACGCAAACTTATAACTTCAAAATAAAAAAATTTGTTTCATAAACCTTGTTGTTTCAAATTCTGTTGAAACAATATGAGTACCTAAATTTGTTTACAGCTATTTAAAGATGTTCTTGTACGGCATTACTTAACTTAGCTTATAATTGTAAAGAGTTGAACGAACATTTAGATATTTGTAAGAGTAAGCTTTAATTTATAGGCCTTCCAAATTGAAAAAAATTTTATCAACATAAATATTTTAACATGCATATATAATTATCTTGTGCCAATCAGAACAGTTACAAAAATTGGCATACCTGTTTCCGTGTGTCTGTTCTATTTTGGAGATTTATTTGTAAGGGCAAAGATTTATTTAACCTGGCTTCCACTGCCACGTGCTGCGCGGATTTTTTGTGGCATTTTCAAGCCTGTTTTCCCATGCTTACAATGTTAATTGCAGTCTTGCATCACTGCCGAATGTCTGGACTTAGTATCTTCTTTGACCCATGCTAATTTAAGTTCATATTTGTGATTATGTGAAGTTGTACTCTGCTTCGAAAACATTGTTCAAATTTCTCTTTTCAAAACATTATAACACACATTTAATTTTCACGATAATTAACGCAATTTGGACCACGTTCTCTGTTTCGCCCTTTTCCCAGAACTTCGGGCTTAGGTTTACATGTGCTCTATTAAAATTAAAACATTCACATAATGCAAGCATATGTAACTAGATCAAATGTTCAATTTAACAAATGAAATTGTAAAATATGCCTAATTCGTCACTGTTTGATTGTGAATTTACAAAACACCTTTGTTTATGGCGAGACAGTGTTCAGTAAAGCCAGCGATAAGTAAGTTTATGACAAAGATGACGGAATATCATGACAAGCATTGCCAAACGTTACAGATATATTTCTCGTACAAAGTAGCATGAACTCTGGTACGAACACTAAAAATCTTGCATCTTTGTTTGAGAGATGCTTCATACTATCGCGATTGTAGGGTAACTCACCATAGGTTTGGCAACAGTGGTCAATAAACAAAACAACGGGAATGATGATGTTCTCAGCACAGAACGAATTTCACGTTACTTTAAGCAGGTCTTCACTCTCGAAAAGTTTACCAATTCATGTAAATAGAAGCAAAATACGCCTTATAAATGTATTGAATATCAAAACATGCCTTATAAATGCATTAAATAGCAAAATGCACATTATAATTGTATTAAAAGAGTCAAAAGAATAAATTCCCGGTTTCATTAAAAAAATAAAGGCTTTTTCCAAGAATTCCCTACACAAAATTAATTTACTGCTTAATCTGGGTTTCCCAATTTACCCGGTTGGGTGACCATTCTGTATATAATGCTCATAATATTAAATTTGATGTATTACTATGTTTAAGGAATGAAATACCACAATAATTCTAGCTTAAAGCAATTTTAGAAATCAAAGACATTCACATCATCCACTATTCATTCGCAGGAAATGTTTTCTTTCAACACTTATATTGAGCCTTTCGTTTGATGTACAGATGCATTTTGTGGACCGAACCATACTATTTTATTGGCTGCACTAAATTGATCGTAAGTGCAGGTAACCAATGCGGCATCACGTAAAGTTGCTGGAATTGCTATTGATTGTTACAACTTTTTATTGTTACGCCATTACGTGTCAAATTTTTCATCCAGAGTGCTGACCAAAACACCTGATTTGTGTAACCTTTGATTCACCCTGGTTTGTTTTGATCTTTGGTGGCTGTTGAATTTTGGAAGTATAGATATTTTGAAAATTTTTTCATTGTCAAACATTTTGTAAATGTAATTTTTCCTGATGAAAAGAAGCTATTTGTATGATCAATACAGAAAAAACAAACCTTCCAAGAGTGATACAAATTCACATTTTTTTACCTACGTTAATGGGGATTTCACCGGGACCAGGGAAAGTACATGATAAATATATGGTAATTTTATACATGCGAGTTCGATAGATAGATTGTATCAGCTCCATATCAGCCAAGCGATGTTTATCACCACGCACATTTAATATGCCCTAAAAAAAATGATCGAAAATGGTTTTATTTTGTGATAAATACTGAAATTAACGTTTGTTCTTTTGCTTGTTTCGTGATCGCGACATTTTCCAGGTTTTGCATTTACTCAGGATACACATCAAATATTACCAAGTGCAAACATTTTGTTACACAATTTTTGAAATTTGTTGGTTGACACTGGTTAAAATATGACTAACCTAAATTTATGGGTGGAGCAACTTCACAAATCCATTCACAGGAACTGCAAGTATTGGTAGATTTGGGGTTCAACTACAGTAGAATCTCAGTTTTGTAAGACTTCATGGTGTCTGAGAACGGCCTCGCAAAATGGCAGATCTTGCAAAACTGTACGTGAATATACTTTGTAAACCCCAAAAAATTGCTTTAAAATTAAATTTTTCATAAGTGTGCTTCAGTTATCTCTAATCACAAAAATAACATTTTTAAAATGAAATATATCCTAATTGACATACATCATCACATTGTATACCCCACAGTGCAAAAGAAAACATTCCTTGTCGAGAATTAAAAAAAGTTTCCAGCTGAAGATCTTTTTTTTTTTTAAGTAATTTGTGATCTGAACAAATGCCATTTCACATCTAATTTGATACTCAGTGTTTCAAATGAAAGCTGTTTTTACTACTTAAATACAACAAAAAATTTTGTGTTTCCCTAAGTTTCAATTTCTTGGAAAGTTTTCACATTACTGTATCTCGAAAATCTTTGCTTTCAAAATTTGTTGAGAAATTTCTAACTAGAAACTTTCTCTAACAATCTTGTAAGTGACTTGGTATAATATTTATGGTGCAATTCTGCATATACACTTGCACTTTTGAATTACTGTGATTTCTTGATTTCTGCAAGTTTTCTACTTCTGCAATTTATAGAAGCATTTTGGTCAATCCTAAAATCCAGTAGGTACAAATGTTCAGATTGACAGGATTATTCTGTAATTTTTTGTTTTTCAGGAGTAATTTTAAAATTTTTAGTAGATAATTTAAAGATGTTTTGCCAGCTTCAGTCTCCAGTAACTTCATTTTCTGTGTTTATTATGTTTCAGAGGCTGTTGAAAGGAGCCAAACGACAACCAATAACATGGAAGGCAGGAAGGCACGAATGGTAGGTCGTTCTACCTTGAAGCCATTCTCGTGTCCGAGGTGCCCTTTGAAATTCAATACCAAAGGGAATCTAACAGTTCACTTCCGTAGCCATACTGGCGAGCGGCCGTACTCTTGTTCCATGTGTCCAGCACAGTTTGGTGAGAGTGGTACATTAAAAAAACACTTGCGTACACACACAGGGGAGAAGCCTTACTCTTGTACAATGTGTCCAGCAAGTTTCGGCGCCAAGAGCAGTCTGACTGTGCATATTCGCAGCCACACTCGCGAGAAGCCGTACGCATGCTCCGTGTGCCCGATGCAGTTCAGCGAAAGTGGCACCCTGAGAAAACACTTCCGCACGCATACGGGGGAAAGACCATTCACGTGTTCTCTGTGCCCAGCGACTTTCAGCGTTCGAAGCAGCCTGGCCCTGCACATCCGCATCCACTCGGGCGAGAAACCATACACCTGTGCCGTTTGTTCTGCAAGTTTCTCTCAAAGATGTAATCTACGGCGACACCTCCGCAGTCATGCCGGCGAGTGACTTGTCCTCGTGTAGTTGAGTTTAATTTATAAATAATTTATGAATTATTCTCGTGAAGAATTCCACTTTTTGGCTGTTGTTTCCATTGAAAAGGCTGGTTTTCCTCTGGCATATGTAATTTTTGCACAAATGGAGGGGCTTATCCAGGTTACATTTACGAATGGGGTCCATAAAACACATGTTAAGAATTTGTCATTGAAAAATACTACTGTTCCTTTAGCATTTAGGGTGGGGAGGAGTGCATAAGAGAAAATATCTAAACTTTAATTTTTTGAAGTTTTAAATGAAAAAAAAATTTGTGGTAAATTACATGTACAATTTTATTTAAATGTTATTTGTTTCAGTGCACATATTAGTGTATTACAAAAATTATACAGTAGATCACTGATTTAACTAACTTTATAATAACGAAAACAGCAGTAAAACTGAAGGTTTTTAGAACCTTAAAAATATATACATGAATTAATGAAAAAATAAAGTAGCTTCGATAAAAAGGAATATATATATATATATATTAAATCTATAAGAAATTCTTTCCGTGGATAGGCTTAAAATGTTTGCAGAAAAACAAAGTTAAAAATCCTTAAAACTCTGGCTACAGAAATGACTTAAGAGTTGAATGCGTATGTGTGCGGCCAAACCAGCGACACTCTGTTGCATAACAAGCTTGTGCCTACATCCTTCCTCATGACTGAAGTGTTATGACCTATTGGCTCTTCTAGGTACCCAGTCTACACAGTTTTGTGGTGAGCAGCATGGGAACACTAATTCAAAGATAATACTTCGTGTCTCTGGCAGAATGCGCCACAGTGCAGTGTTCTCCACCGATTAATTATATTAGTGATTGATAGAGTGCAGTTATGTCTGTAATTTTCTGTTGCATTTCATGATAAAACCAGAGTGTCTGTCAGAAGTATGTCATTATGTACTATGCAGACTTTTTAAAATGCATTTACTACAGTGAAGAACGTAATTAATGTGTCTTGCTGATGCTAAAAAAAATTCTAGCGTGCAAAGTACTTTATTGTTAGTGAGCTGTAAAATCAGTTTGGACGAGCGTGAAGGACTGCAAATTAACAGCCACCACCACAGTGCTTACTTTTATTTATTATTTTACAGTTGTGTTCTTGCGAACTTTTAATCAGTTTTTTATTAAAATATTTTATGGGAATTTTCTAAATTTTGTTGGGGGAGCAGGAGAGAGACAAAAAAGATTCAAGGTTATGAGATGTTAGTCATTTCTTCTCACATGTTGATGGCAGCACATGGCTTAACTCACCAGATGCATGTTTCATGTGTGTTCTATTGTAAATTTTTATAGTTTTTTTGCAGAATTTTTTTCTTTCATAACAGCGATCTACCAATTGATGGTATTGTGATACATAAATTATGTGTGCCAACAGACATTTATTAAAAATTACCTTAATTCTTACGAAATGTGTCCAAGGATTTAACTATTTTTCTTTTGAAGGGTTAAATATTATGAAGTCGTATTTAAGGAAACATCGATTTAGAGTAAACATTTTCAGACACCGAGGCATTTTGTTTAATTGGGGTTCTATGGCACTGTCTTTATGACCTGTGAAACGGAATAAAAGTAAGACAGCACTGGGTAAATAAGACAGCTTTCAATATTGATACCTAAGAACGCTACAAGATTAAAAGTGCAAAATTAAGATATAGGACGGTTTTATTACGTGTAATATTCTAAACAAATAAATAGCTACAGTATTTAAAACTGAACAAGGTTTTTTTTTTTTTTGAAGTTACTGAGCGAGGTGGCGCAACAGTAACACATTTAACTGACATAAGGGAGGAGCCGGGTTTGATCCTCAGGTCCGGCAAGCTGATTTTGGTTTTTCATGGTTTCCTGATATCGCTCCAGGTGAATGCTAAGATGGTACATTAATGAAGGCCTTGGCCGATTCTTCTCCCGGCTCCTGCCATTGTACAAAGTTGTATGTCATCGTCTCTAATGATCTCATTGTCGACGAGACGTAATGTCTATTGAACTTAACCTTTCTTAAAAATTAATTCAAGTTTTTGGAATAAATTATTTTGTTTAGTAATCCAGCAATTTCTTTCAAAATTACCTGTTTTATGTAGCATATATATTTTTTATACGATAATTCAGTTTTATTATGCAATTTGTAACATTTGTGTTAGGTTAGAGGGAACAAATTTTAGAAAAATATGATATGATATTGAAACTGTTTAACAAATTTTTGTACATTACAGATGCAATTTACATTTTATATATGCTGCTCTGTATTTACCTGGATGCAATACACTCTGAATGCAAGACAGTCTCAGATTTTGATGCAATGCTCACAAGAAAAAAATAGTTTTTATTAGCCAGGAATATGTGGCACAAAAATTATAAATATACTGTATGTACTTCAGTATTACTTTTGAGTAAGTAAAATTGAAAAAAAAATCTCTTCAGCCATTTTTTGGCAAAAAAAAAATCATGTGTTAGTGTTATCAATAATATACTACAGAAAAAAAAATTGCATTATTAGTGATGCCGCTGTCACTTTCTTCAATACTGTCTTTTGCACTACTTCTGCAGTCATAACTTATACCATCACGTGAGTGTTCTACAAGATATTTCCTCAAGATGTCATCCTTGGACGTAGTGAGTGTATTAGAAATGCAGCACTGCTTAAAACCTTTCACAGTTGGTTTTGGTGTTACGCTATCCCAAGCTGTCAAAATCCATCGTGAAATGAGAGATAATGCAGGTTTTTATTTTTGCCCGTTGGTGTGAGGGTATCTGCACCTAACAACATCCATTCTGTATACTGCTGCCTGATTCTGTCCTTGAATGGCTTTTTGATATAGACGTCCAATACTAGAAATTGTTAAATTTTTCCATTTGGAATGACAACGTAGGTGTGGTCATCAAGTGCTTTCTTTACATTTGGAGGTAGATGATCTCTAAATGCGTTGAGCGCCAGCACCCCATGTTGTTTCAATAAGGCTCCTGGTCTAAAATTTCATTCCATCTTGATTTAATCTAGTATAGTCAAAGGTCATCTACCCCTTTTCTTGGCATCTATAAACAATGATTTTAAGAAGCTTTTCTTTGGTAATGTTTCGCTGTGTATAATTACATATTGACACAATTTAGGCCCATTTTCAAGCACACACAACATTACAGTGAGCCTGGTCTTTTCATTATTGTTCGTTTCAACCATAACTGACTTTGATCCCCTTACCTGCCACATTAGTATTGGAGGGCATGGCAGAAAGATGGGGGTTTGGTCGATATTGGCGATTTGCCCAAGTAAATATGATTGCTGTCTTCGCTGATCACCATATGTACTTGAAACTAAGATTCACCAGCTTGTTTGGGAAAAAAATTTTGGAAAAAGAACTTTTCTCTTATTCTAAGATGCTTCTTGCTTTTCAAACAGACGGATAATGCATCTACTCGCTGCCCTCGTCGGACACACCCGGCAGAGACAACAGATCGGCTGACATTATCTCTATACTGAACCATTAGTTGCACAACCTACGTCTCTGAACGTCCAGGTTTACCAAGATTAGTAACAATAATAGTCAAAAGAAATATATCTGCACTGAAAATACCAAAATCTGTTGCAGCAGGTGCATGCATAGTCAGTGTTCTAGCAGTGAATGACAATAGAAATTGCCAACTCTGGGCAATCTCCTCTTGACTGGCTCACAACAGACGTATTTTTATTGCTGAATTATAAGTTGCTTGAATTAATGAAACTGCATATGATGTGATTTCGCATCCACCGAGGATGTGAAGGTCACGTTGGTCCACCAATACCACTCATCGAATAGAGATACATATTATCAGTTACCTGACTGTCATAGAAATTGTAACAATGTTCCTGAAGACCAGAAGAGGAGCGAGGCTGACGACTACCACGACGAGGCATGATGCTAGATGTTACTAATGGCGCTGCGGAAGCTCAATTGGTACAGAACGGAGAGAGTACTGAATGTATATAAAGTGTGTATATATTTGTGTGTGTGTGTGCACGTGCGTGCATTCGTGCATGTGGGGGGATGCATGTGTATGTGGGTGTGTGTGTGTGTGGGAAGGAGGTGCTTGCATGCGTGTGTGAGTGCGTGCGAGTTGAGTCAACTGAAAGCATGCGGATGAATAGGGGAAGGAGGACCAGTTGATCTGCTCAAAACCCTGGCATTCCGGCTACACCTACTTTCCTCAAAGTGGGTGCAAATAAACGTTGGAAGATAAAATTGTTTACATACATCTAGGAATATTAAAAACATATTACTTTAGACACATAATAAAAAAAATGTACAATAGATAAGTTAGCTTATTAAGGAATATACACGTACCCAATTTGATAACATTTGGGAAAAATCATTTTTCTGAGAGGTGTTTCTATGATAGAGATAAAAAATGACGTAAAGATAAAAAATAGCTGTACCCGACATGAACTTAAATAGAAACCTCTACCCAAAGTGAACAATAAATCCTCAATAGCAACTCGTCAAGATTCGTAAAGCCTCCAAAGAAGATACAAGTGTGTCCTCTCATTCACTGACATTCCTGCTAATAAAAATGGGTGCAAGGGCTTTGATGAACTATTATGGTTTATTGCTGTTGCTATTGTAGTGCTGCACACACTCCCGGTTAAGTTTGTCTGATGCTGACAGCTGTGCCAATGTTCAGAAAAGGTTTAAGTGCGGGTTAGTCAGTGAAAAGCAGACACTGTGTTCCAGGTTCTACTAGTGTTGAACTATAAGGAAATTATCTTCAGGTCCATGGGTGAGGTTTATTACGCCCAGTTACAGGGGAATCTACAATATAGAATCTTCAACACATGTTTGCAATGATCCGTCCTGCAGGTAGGGATCGGTGCGCCTAGGCAGTTTGGCTGTCCCAAGTGGATCGTGAGTTATAACCACTAGAGATAGACCCTGAACTTTACCTTAACCAAACTATTTGCTTAACAGCAATTATTTCCTTAATTAATCATGATATTTAGCACACGGGCAACGCGATCGGTCGCCATAGCCGCTCCAAGTTGTTTTCAGCCCTCCGCTGCGCGAGTACACTCGGCTTAGCACATCTTACGACTGGGATGTTACCAAACTCTCAAGGTGTACATTTTCCCTCATTTACAATTACAATTAGTTTGTTTTGAGTTAGTAGCAAATTGGCTGCATTAACTTTAGTATAAACAAGCAGAAAACAACACATTAAGTTAAAATTTGCAGGGGCCTTGTGACAAAATGGAACAGCAAAGTCACATACCATCCTGAGGCTACTAATGGCCATCTCAATGCACCAAAACTCAACTAAAATCCTAAAATATTAAATAAGTATTTAATCGTTGCCTGAAATGAAAAATGTCTAAAGTGATGAAATGACAGGAATTAAAAATTGCTCCAGAGAAATATTGTCCGATGGTAAAATTCCCATTTTAAGGTGCTGGCCAATAAACTGGATTTAAAAAAGGTTTTGATTCCCAAAATTTGTTAATTACTCACAATGTAAATGAAAAGATTGTCTGATGGCACCTTCCTTACAAATGTCGACAATATTTGATTAATTTGATTACAGGCATGCGCCTCACAATTTGTAGCTTGAAATTCCATGATACTCTGAAGTAGTGGATACCACACTGGGTTACCCACTCGACCTGACCACAACTCCCAACATACTACATTTATCAATTCTATTGGTATGAACTCACTAGTACTTTGCAGTTACAGTCTGTATGATTTCTTTTACCCAAACATAAAACTACAAAGATTATTTCAATTACAAGAACTTAACAGGAAAAATTAGGGACCGGGCACCCACTCGACTTACACTATGTGTACAACAAGTGTGGTAAGCTAGGCAAGTTTAGTGAGAGTGTCGTTAATCAAAGTGATGTATTTGGGGGTGGGGGAGGGATGTGGGAGGGAAAGAGACAAAGTTTGCCTTGCTTTGATGTCGCACGTGCGGCCTAACTCACCAGGCACATGCAGCAATAGTGTCGCAGCAGGTTTGCAAGTTTTTCCTGTTTTTTTGCTTAATTTTTTTGTTGTACAATTATGGCTTATCAGTTTATGGTATTACATATTCTCTTTTATAATACAGCTATGTTCTAACAAATATATTTTGAAATACGGGGAAAAGAATCTTGTTATAGTTATACTATCGTGGAAGTTGTCGATATCGTAGTAACAGGGCTTGTCTGTATTTAATCTAACCCTTACTTCTTTTGGAAGAAATCGTGAATTGTCATTGGTTTCATGGCAGCAGAAGGTCGTAAGTGAAGGACCACAGCCTCCACTCACTTATTTTCTTGTTCACAGTTGCTTGGATTGTGAGCATAAGCAGATCAATATGATTGTGGGGCTAATTTTTTTTTCTATGATGCTGCTGCATAGTGAATGGCTTGCAAGATATTAGGCAGCACTACTTTGTAAGTATTGCTCGTGGTGTCAAGAAGACCCACAACTTTGTGAACAAGTATTCTCTTATATTCATGCTTCAGGCGTTTTATTATTGCCACGTCAAATGGTCGACATATACTGGTGCAGTCAGGGGGATAGAACATCACTCTTACGTTTCACAGAAATGTTATATCTTTCAGGTATGCAACATGGTTTTCAACAAACAAAAATATTCTCCTGCACTGAACTCCCATGCTACAATGCAAACTATGCAGATAAGAAGTTAAAGATTCCTGCATTCATCCGTGTGTTTCTGTTGTCATGATACTTAACAGGAGGACATTTAATGTCCTTGAAACAATGAAAGTTATTAAACTTACCAATTATCACAGGCTTCAGCTTGACTGTGTCTTCACTGTTGGTGCACAAAAACATAGTAGTCGTTCCTTCAACATCTAAACCTTGTGGCATGCTTCAGTTTTTATTGCCAGTGTCTCGTTTAGCAAGAAATCATAAAATAGCCCAGTTTCATTGGCACTATGAATATATTTTGGTTAGTATCCTTATTAATGTTTCGAAGGTTGCGAAATCAATCATTGACCGCTGCACTCTCCCCTCACAATTCCTTATAAGTTAAGCCATGGCACTCTTTGAATCTTGTGAGCCTTCCACTAGAAGTAGTGAAGTTTTCTACTCCAAGCCTAAGTGCTGTCTGCTGCCCTTTTTATTTTAAAGTGAGTCCGTCAACAGGCATAGGCAAAGCTCTGGCTTGCTGGTACCATGCAAAGAGGACATTTATTTAAATCACATCTTACAACCAGTCTTAAGTTTATTGCTTGAAACTCAATATTTGCTAGCTTGTTCCTGTATCTAAGTTTTTTCAACAAAATTATACTTAGTGTTTAGATCAGAATCCCAAGATAGGCTAGAGGTTTTTTTTTTTTTTCAATGTCTTTTGTAATTTACAACCTTTTATGAGTTCTCACTTGTTTAGTAGTCTGAACCACATTCACTTTTAAGAAATGCACCGAGCATTTTAATTTTTACTGCCAGCTAACATTACAAAACATGTGTAGCGAATATTGGTATTAACGGAAACTGGAAATGGAAATACTAAAATCTGAACGACTAACCTAATTATTTTAAATTTAACTTAAACTTTACTTCAAACATGAGGCATCTTATACACTGCATAATCTGACAGCTGAGTGTGGTTGCGCAGAAATTGTTGCTTTTATAATTGAAAAAACTGTCAGTACAACTATTAAAATGGTGGAGTTCTTACATGAGACATTCTATGTATTTACTATTAACCGTGTAAGAAGGTGTTTGTTCAAGGAACTTGGAGCACTGCCCCGAGTGATGTTGTGGTGACCTAAACTAAGGCAGCCAATACAACTGTTAAATAGTGGAGTTATTATGTGAGGCGGTCTATGTACTTACAACTGTCAACCACGAAAGAAGGTGTTTGTTCAAGGGACTTGAGGCAGTGTCTGAATGATGTTTTGCGGTAACCCAAACTGTACTTACCTAAGCTTGGCCAGGCAGGATGATTCAAGTAGTGGTTTGATTGTTGCCTTGTGAAATGAGTTGACAACACTCTTCATGAGAGTGGACGTGTCTGGCCAAGCTGAAAAGTGAATCTAAGAAGTTTAAACAGTTAGTCATTGAATAGGGAAACTTCCTATTTTTTAATTATACAGTATTTTTATTTAAAAGTGCTTTTAATTTAATGAACAACGATACCTTATTACTTTCTTTATTTGCATTTGTGTAACTCGAGAAAAACTTAAATAAAATTAGCAGTCTGTTTTGCACAGCAAAAACGTGAACCGCCATGTTGATGTCCCTGTGACGTCACGATACTGTACATTTTAATGTACGTAATACACAAATGGAAGCAACGCATGTTCAAGTCGTGAAATTGTGTTAAATAAATTAATTATATGGTAAAATCGAACATGGCTTGAACTCCGAAGAGCATAAATGTAGATAGAAGTTAGTTTGTTCAGCAATAAAATGCAATTTACTCGGAATAAAATATTAACTTTAGCGCCGTTTTATAAATCAAGACGTACTGCATGGTTTAAGCTTCGAGAAGAGACCTAATATTTTGCTATTAACGACAAAAAGACAGTTTACATATGTAATGCTGTATTGTGTACAACATGACATGGTTAGCATAAAATAAATAAGTTCTTTAAAGTTAAAAATTGCAGTCAATAGCTTGCAGTTTGTGACGAAACCCCTGCAGCTGTAGTGTTTTGGCTGTTCCATTGGCTGTGGCAACATCAGTAGCCAATAGGCAAGTTCAAGGCACCCGTGATTGGCCAATAATTCGTGGGGTGGGTGGGGTCTTGTGAAACTTGCCCTGAGATGGCAGCACAGTTCTCAGTGCAGTTCACAAGAATCACAAAAATTACTGAAAGAATAAATTTAAATTACTTGTTACTTGCATTAAAATAATTGACATGCCATGTTATTTTACAGACTTGCGCAACCAGAATGTTCGATCAACAGTCTGTACCAGGTTTGGTTAAACACATTCCAAATATTAGCTCCATAGGTTCACGTGTTTTACACATGTGAACATCCGTTTGGCTGACCTTTCAAACTTATGATTACCGGTATATACCGGATCTGAAACATTTAAATGAATTCGTAGTAAGTTATTATCTCTCTGGAAATTAAATTAATATAAACTCAAACCTATAACTAAAATGTGACAATGTGTAAGAGCTGCCTAATAGGCCTACATTACTGTCTTCACTCCTTTAAAATCAACATAAGTGAAATAAATCTTTGTTGTTAACTAACAAATCTACAACCACGCATGCCCAAACAACCGGCGAATTCCTCAAATTGACTTTCACATATCCGGGTTTGCTAAACTTTATCAGTTTTTTAAGTCTGTGAAAAATTCCAATACACACAATAGTGCCTGGCGTCTGGTGGCTAACCAAAACAAGTAAGACTACATCATAAATGTGTTAGCCAATAAGAACAAGTTTTCAATGATTGTGGCGGCGTTTGAAAATATGGCATTTTTAAAGCTGATTAATTCGAAAATTACAATATTCACGGAGGTATTACTTTGCATGGCTGCATTTAGTGCTTAAATAATTCGGTTCGGAAGAATCAAGTAAATATTAAAAACTTTTTCTAGGAATTTTCCCTATTGTGACAATTATATTTTACTTAAATTTTTTATTAATGATGGGCTTTTTCACAAAAGTGGTCAACTGTAAATGTTACAATTTCAGGTTACGTAGTCTCTGTGTTCTAATATTATTTGAATAGAGTCCTTAAAAACATTTGTAGGTTTTGTTCCCTTTTGTTTCTTTAGATCATTACATTTTAGATTCCTGTACAGGTACAATCAACTATGATTGAGCTACTTGTCCTGAAAATGTTGATGTTTGTAGAAAACCAATTTGGTGAAGACACCCAAAACTAGTATTTATCTCTTCTGTTTTGGTCAATGGCAGTATTTTGAGTTTGTGTAACTTGGAAACTTAGTACATATTTTGCTTCTGTACTTCAAAATTGTCTCATTAATTTTATTTATGATCATTGACATTCATATTGTTTTGTTACATATGTACAAATGTATAATTTTATATTTTAGTACATGATAATAGAGGTCAGTTTTTGTGTTGTATGTATTCTGAAAACTATAATGGTAAAAGGTAAAATAAAAAGACAGTTTATAAATTTTTTGTGTCATTTTTTGAATACAAAATTATGTTAAATAGAAATAACTGAGAAACTTGAAATCACACATAATCGTTTTTGTTAGCTAAAGAGGACATGGTACTTGCTGTATTGGTCCAACAATAGGCCGGCCTCCAATATAAGCCAACTCCGTGATTATCACTGCAAGCCAAGGATTTTTGAGATTTCAAAATAACATTATGCTTTAAACTATTAAAAAGATTAAAAATGTATTTGTTTTTAAGGTAAAGATAAGTGTTCGGTTCACTTACAAAATTATTCAGGGATTAGCATATTTACAATAATCAACAAAACAACACTAGTTCACTTGATATGATAACTATAAATTTGAAGATTGCACTCAAGGTTTTTTGTTGACTGTATGTTAATCTTTATTCATTTTTTGCTTCTTCATCACTCTCACTGCTGTCCCTAAGACTTCTTTCCACAAAATGTTGTCATACAACTCATCCATTGAGTGGGGCAGGTAATACATTTTGACGCCTTAAAATTTTTTTTGTTGGGGTGGGGGAGGAGATATTTTCCCCTCTGAATCCAAGAACACAGTAGATTCTTTATTATTCCACCATAAGTGACTGCATGACCACCACTCAACATTCAGTCAGAATATTGCTTCCTATGTTTTTCCTTGAAAGGTTTAGGTATTTACAACTACAAGTACTTAAATTTGAACTGCTATTCTCCAAGGAATAACCACAAGGTTGTAATTTATTTCTGTAACCTTCTTCTTGAATTCAGGAGTAAGGTGGCCCCTGAATGCATCCAAGCACAGCAATGCTCGTTTACGTAGACCATTTCCAGGTCGCTTATTCCTCGTAACTAAAAGTCAATCTATTGTCAACTGAATGGTGATATGCAGAAGGCATCCAAGCCACAAACGTAAAGAACAGAGAGAAAAGAAGCTCCTAAATTATTATACCGTTTTTACATGTGTATAGCTCACACTTTATTCCAAAATAAAGGATAAAAATTTTGGGGTGCGCGCTATACACGGAAAATAGAAAAAAGGGAAAAAGAGGGCAGAGTTGTAGTCACAAACTGTCTCTAGACAAGACGGGGGGGAAGAGTATTCCTCACTACCTGCTCCTCCATCATTATTCCTCTTCCTTTTTGCTTTTTCCTTCTCAATTCCACTTGCTCTGCTGTAACCATCACTGCTATAACCCAAATATTTGGTTTGCCCTTATCCGCTTTCCTGTTCAAAGTGTTTTATGTCAATATTTACGCAATACATAGGCTAAATAATTATCTGATGATGGCCAGAAGTGCACTGCTTCTTGTACTGCTAGGTTTAAACTGCCAGTTACAGCGAATAGTAATTTTTGATGTCTCATGAAGTGCATTCATTCTTTCTGTAGGAGAAAAGGGGGGGGGGGGGAAGCGACAATTTTTTGGGAGGGGATAAGTGTCGCATGTATAAATAAAAATAGGCAATCCTGCTGCTGGCCTGGCACAGCGACTATCTCACATTATCTCCAGGAATAAGCTGGAAGCAGCAGGCAAGCAGCAGTGTGTGTACGCGCACGTGCGCACGTGCCGGACACACGCACATATGCTCACAAGCAGCAACCTTGGCAGGCTATTTAGAGTGTGTTCACACTTGCATTGATGTGAAGCACGTTGAGTCATCGTGCACTGCAGTAAGGTAATTTGGGGTATCTGGACCATAGATTTACAATGCAACTAAACATTGCCTTAATTGTATGGTAAATTTATTATTTAATTATGCTGAAGAAAAATGACTTTCAATGCTAAGTGACTAAGCTGGTTGTACAGAATATGTCTATTGTAAACAAACCATTAAAATTTAGGTTGAACATTTTTATTATTATTTCTTTCTTTTTAATAACAAATGGACCCAGTTACCCCATGGAGGTGCGGGTATCAGGAAGCACATGTTGTGTTTTCTATTAAACAATTCAGATAGGTCTGTGGGGTATCTGGGCTAATGTGTTGTCTATCTCTTATACTCAGAAAATAATTTCTTAATTTTTAAAATTCGAAAGTTGGTAAAACAGGAGTTGTAACCAAAGAATGCACAAAGCAATTGTTGAATTAAGCACACTCTGAGCAAACAAACTTAACTTTTCATTCATGAAATGTAGAGAAACATTATTTGTAAAGTTATAAAAATGTTAACAAATGTTTCTCGTAGCAAAATAAAAAAAAAATCTCATTTCACACCTTTGTGGATAAAAGTTAAGAGTAACTAAGTAAACTTACTAACTGTTGTATTTTAAACATCAACATAGCAACTTTATGTATTTAACAAATTTTCTTTGAGAAAATAAGTTAACTAGCACTCCATATAATTATCTTAAATTATTGCATTTAGTTACAAATGAAGGTAATTTAGTTCCTGCTTTTAAGAGCACTTCTTTGAACAAATATGCTAAGTAACAGATCTAAATCTCATGGTATTATCAGTAGTCAAATAGAAAACTTTTTACATAAGGAACACTGATAATTAAACTTTTATTAACAGATACAGGTGGCTTAAGTAATTTAAGAATATCATAATCGTACGAAAGTATGTCGTACCCTTCTGGCCACCTCCAATATTAAAAAAGAGTTCGTGGACGCTGGCTCTTTTTATTTTTGAGGCATGGAGACGGGAAAAGCTATAAGTTTAATATATGACGTTTGTCAAATATCTCATCGCCTCTAGGCGCCAAGTACTAAAGTACATTGCGTACAGTGTTTTCATGGAAAGCATTTTTCATTGGAACCTGTTATTTTATTTCTGGAAGATATGTGGTAAAGTCCAATGCAGGCTTCTATGATTTTGTTTTACAATTACGGTTGATATTTTCTCAGCCACAACAACGTGAAAAAGTAATTTTTAGCACTTTTTAGGAGCTTGGAAATCATGTTTTTAATTAGCGGACGGCTTTTCTAAAATCATAGGGCCATAGTTCAAAGTGTGTCTTCTTTTCTTAGATAAACACATTGGAAACATTTTTAATAGTTAGACTACACAAGAAAAAATTATTTCTGTACCACGCTACAGCACAGCTCACGTGCAAAGTCCACTAACTCTTAACACCTGTACTTTTCATGAGTTTCACTCGAACATGTTCTTCAACCTCTAGTACTTGTTCCGGGTATCTGTGGCCGTCATATTCAACTAATACGAAGTCATCTTTTATAACAATTATCGGGGTAGGAACATTGTCTTCGGAGTTAGGATCATCAAGGCTGAAGCTGTCTGAAGTGAATTCCTCACCATCGCCAACCTGTTTGCTCGATTTCGAAATGCTCTGTCAGTTTCTGGGTTTTGACTTCATCCAAAGAAATTCCAGGTTGTGTGGTGTCATTATGCAATCTTGCTGTTTGGAATATCTTGTAGGACAGTAGTTCATTGGGTTTGATTTTGCAGTTTCCTTTAACGAGTTTTGTGTTGAGACCACCTAAATGTTTTATCGTAGATCCCTGTAGCCTTAAAGCCAGTGAAAATTTTTGATTGGTGGCATTTTTTCATATACATTAGTCAAAATACCGACAAAGTCTTGTTTAGGAATTTTTTTCGAGGGTTCTGTCTTTGCCATTGGGTTAATTTTTGTCCCATGTTGATTTTATACTTTTGAACACCGCCACATCAAGTAGCTGGAGGACGTGCGTTGTATGTGAAGGAAGCTTGACAAGAATTATGTCATTCTCGACAGCAGATTCAATGAGTTGTAAAGATATGTGGCTAACATGCCCTTTATCAGAGACCAGCAGTGCTCATATTTGAAGTTAGTTGTTACTGACAGGTAACTGTGGGGTAACAGGGTCCAAGGTATAACTGGGCAGTACCCAGGCCCAGTTACACAGAAGGGGTGGCCCAGTTCCCCTATGGCACCTAGGACGAAAATCGTTATTACATGTCATAACAACATTAATCCCTTTGGAAATATATTTGTTACATTCAGGTTGCTACCTGTTACAGTATGCATCAAGATAATTGCTATAACATCACCAGTTATGATATAATTCATAAAAATTAATTGGACTAGGGACAATTTGAAACTAAAAGGTGGACAATGGACATTTTGAAAACAATACAAATGGGCAAGACCCGTTTTGTTTCCAGACACATTATTTGCATCCATATTTCATTAAACTAAAAGACAATTACTATCAGAAGCAACACAAAAGAAATTGAGTGTTATACTGAAATAAGTTTAACATTTAAATCAGACAAAAAATTTGCAGGTCAATAATTACTTACATGTAAAAATAAACAATTAGTTCTTGATAAGTACTTCAAAATTCAATTCATAGCATCTGTGGATAGCATGTTTTGCCAAACCTGAATTTAAATTTAAAAATAGGAGAAAACATTTCCAGAAATTTTTCGATCTGAATATAGGTATTGAGGTTTTAATTTTTACGCTTTTATCCAAAACATGCTATAAGAACATGAAGAGTACGTTTCTTCCAGTGTTCCTTCAGTGATCAAAACATAGCGACATCCATTGGCTGGATGAGTTGCATTCGGGTACAAGGCCACCAATATAATCCCATTTAACTGTACCGACAAGTCAATTTTGCAATAATTATGGGAAGTGTGGCCATCAACAAACCAAATAATAGGCAAATGTATTTCATCGGTGATTACTCAGTGATGAAAAACATTTGTCACACATTGGTAAAAAAAAAGCTCCACTGTCGTCCAGCCACTGCCGGACTTGCCCAATCCCCAGATTAAAGGTACACTGGTGATTATATCGTGAGGTACTGTACCATATTTAAATACAACCAATGGAGGTCCTAATTGTCTTGCTGAATTTGCATTTATTGGTACTGTCACACACTCTTTTTCATTAATATTGACTTTTGATAAAACACTTTTATCACCTTTTATGGCCAAAATTCGATTTTTTGTGGATTTAAGAAGAATGCACCCTCATCTCCATAAAATACACGGTTTGTTTCTTTAAAGATGTGTTCCAAGTTTTGACTTTCTAAATATGTGTACACTCCTGAAAACCAGCTGGTCAGTTTTTCCTTTGTTTCCAATGCTCTGCTAATAGTTAAATTTTGAGCTATTCTTGTTGTCACAAATGGGTTCCTCTTTATAAATCTTAAGAACTAAGTCCGGTCTGGGCAATCATTCTCAAAATTTTCTCTCTTCATTCATGTAGGAAAGCCTGCCTTGGCAAGCTGATGTTATCTAGAGAACCAGTGTGTCTTCTTGTTTCGACAGTATTGGTGTTGGTCCCGTTTTTTTAAAATGCATTTATCTTACCTTTAGCAATATATATAATATATCTACATAGGCTAGTTTTTTTCTAGGGGCATTTTCGAACCTACAACAAAGGTACCATATCATTTATTTAAATAATTCTCTATTAAGGCCACTTGTGCTGAGCCAGAAATAATATAGCCCTAAATAATCTCACTTAACAAATTTTTAATGAAATCATTTGTTAAGAAGGTGCTCAATAGAGGCCATTGAGTGATTCAGAAGTGGCCATTAGATGATCACTTTCTAGTTACAACAGTCAGATAACCTCAAAAAAATTTAGGTTATAAGAAAATTATTGTCAGTACGCTGAAAGCAGAATCAAGAGGATTTATGAGTAAATTTGTTTTCACTAGTAGTGGTAAGATGGTGGCCACTTATAAAATACTTGTTTAGTAGTGGTCAGTTACTTTCATAGCCAAGATACAGGAAATTTCATTCATAACACTTCATAAACATAACAATACACATTTTGTAGCTCAAAACAATGCAAACAAATTTGTTTAGAACTATTTATTCTGTCCATAGTATTGCAATATTTGTATTCTAGTTCTAAACGAAATTCATTGGAAGACAGCCAAAAGTTGATGAGAAACATAGGCAGCCATTTTGAATAACTTGTGACAAGTTCAGTAGTTTGAACAGTATTTTAAGCTTCTGTTCCTTATTATTTATATTTAATTTTAAAAGTGATCATTTTTGAAGCAGTAGCCTCTACAGGTGCTTTTACCTCAGAATATAAAATGTTTCTTAATAGAAGTCGGCAATGTAATTTACATTTGTGTTTTAGTTGCCACCACGACAGATGTATGTAATGATATGAAACATGATAGTGTGTTTTAAGATTAAAAATGTAACTCGCACATGCATTTTGAATCTTCTGTAGTCTATTCACTTGTTCGTCAGTAAGGTAGATGTAAACTGTGTTACAGTAGTCAAACAACGGAAAAATCAGTGCCTAGACTAGATATTTTTAATGTGTATGGGAAATTGGTTGTTTTTAGTCATTTCAGCGAGTGCAGGGTAGCCAACGCCTTCTTACTTATGCTAGCTATGTAGAGTGACCAATTAAAAATGCCTTAAAGATGAGTCCTAGGTTTTTTACTGAGGATTTTAACTTGATTTTTGTATTGCCAATTCTAATTTTACGGAAATTGGGCAGTAACTGATTTCATTAATTTGTTACTACTACCAAACAAAATGGCCTGTGATTTTTTTAAAATTGATCGACAGTCCATTTTCAGTGGACCAGTTCCGGATAGCCTCGAGGTCCATATTGGACTTGGCTACAGCTCTTATTGTATCGGATATAAGGAAAGACTATTGCAATTCGTCAACATATAGGTTGTGGTGGTGGGTGTATCTGAGTTCGTTATGTCCTTTATATACAATGAGAACAGAATGGGACCAAGTACCGAACCTTGTGGTACACCATCTTGATGTTTGTAATAGTATTATGCATTTTGTGTTTCATTGTTTTGTAAACAAAGTTACAATTATTGCAGATTTTTGGTAAGGGTGAAGAGGAAAATAGAGTATGTGGTTTAATTTCAAATATATTCCACTGACATACATTTACTGGGTGTTTAAAAATAACTATAAGTATATATATTTTATATGTTATAAAGTATTAGATATTCGGTAATATACTTTTTGAATGCAGGGACATGATAACCCATTTTATAAACATGCAGAAAATGTAAAGTAGAAACACACTGATTTGTACCCTTGATTTTTAAATTGCTGCGGATTACGATTAAAATACCCTGATTGTTATAATCCTCTTACTTTAAGACGGCGTGGTACATAATTCAACTCTAAAAGCATTAACCTATAACTGTAGGTTTCTTGAAGCCAGTTTACAAAAAAATAATCAATAACAATCCTAGACAATAGTTTTAGCCAAAATTTTTAACAAAACAGTTTCCAGAGTTACAGACTTCTGAGACACAATCTCTGACGCCGGATCCTTGTGCATTTAAATGCGGCGCAAGAGATCACACGTAACAAATGAATAATTCTGGATAAATATTTACTCATAAAGTTGACAAATACCATTATCTAGGATTGTCATTGAGTATTTTATCCACATTGGCTTCGAAAAAAGCGTAGAAATTAATTGACGTTTTTAGCGTTTATTTATCTATCTTAATGTTATCGCCAACACTTCTGCTGTTATAGCAACTCTTGATTTGGTGTTTTCTGAACATATTTCATCTTCAATTTTCACTAACAATCCACCAAATTATTTTATGCTTTTTCTATAGTAATTAAAAAACTTGCTATTATTTTATTCCATAAAACCTGTTGAAATGCACATCTAAACTACCTTGCATTTACAGTAGGGGTGAATCCAGTTCTGAGTCATAAGGGAAGCTGTGCTTTAAAAAGTAGATTATACTGTCACCCCAAGCCAAAGTCGGTTGTCCAGAATCCTCCTGCGGAAAAAAAAATTTGGACGTTAAGGTGCAAAATAATGTTATCTAAGAAGCAGTCTTTGTAAGCTAGAGACTGGCCTAACCAGTTTTTACTGACTCTGGTCAAAAGGCAGTGAATCACGACAAATAGGATGTAACCATCTGGAATAAATATTTGGCAATAATAACGTGACTGTACTGTTGAACTGCAAGTGCAATAACATATTCTTACTCCACCTGTATTCAATGGGAAGTGGCAGTCGGCGCGACGATTGCGTCGTCGCTAACAGATGTGCTCTTTCTGGTCGCGTTGATATGGCTCGCTGTGTAGCACACAACTTTGTCTTTTAGTCTTGAGGCGTATGAATCTGTACTACGCTAAAGAAATGTAAAATACATTCTACTAATGGACTGAAGTTGTTACTTTTAACGTTAAGTTAGCTTTGTCAAAACAAAAGCTAAGATATTACAAAGCATGTAAGCTTTTCTCTGGTGAACTACAATCAATACATCTGATACAATAAATACATGGCATAAAATACTGTAAACAATTCATTATTAACACATGACACGGTTCATTCTCTCTGTTGAAGATTTATATTTGTGGTGCACTGTACATTGTGATGATTTCTTTACTCATTATTAAAACCGATAAATGAAATTAAACATTAAAATATCTGCTCTTGTCATATACATCAAACAGTGTATAATACTTGAATATGTGAACAATAAACATATTGAATATTAATATATAACTAATTGAATGTAATGTATTTTGATTATTTAAACTTTTCATATTAATATATATTTTGTTGCTTGAGTGATATTTACATTTTCTTTCCATCTTGTTTTCCCTGAACTTTGCTGTTACACACTTTCACAACACTATTGTAGTACTCCCTTATTCGTTGCTTCTGATGACTGCATTAAGACTAAAACTAGTCGTAACAACGGACTGGTTACGGTTCGTTGCAACTGGAACACTGGATGCTGGAACTGACTGCCGGGCTCTGCTCTGGCTCTCGCATGGCTTGATGTCTTTGGATCGACTCTCCGATGGAGCATCATGGACTGCAATCAGCTTACGTTGTCCACCCTCCTTCCTCTGTTGACGTTTCTTTACCAGGGATATCACGTCTCAGACAAATTAGAATGAGTACAATGATTCCAAGACCCACAATTACAGCTACATATGACATCTTTTTCTTTACTTGGAGTTCCATAACCTAATAATTTTTCAACTGTTCAACTTATGACATTAAGTTTTTTAAGTCGACTTCTGTTCCAGAATTAATGACTTGTATTTATCTGAAATTCTACTTGTGCTGGTTCTATTTCTTTACTTTCTTCTACTGTTAACAAAGACTTTGTATCTGGTAATTTAATATTTTGAAAATTATGTTTTACTTGAGTTACTTTATTACTATGTGGGAGTAGTTGAATCTGATCATTCAAAATCATACAATTGCTTACCTGAGAAATCCATCCTTGTGTCTGTATCCACTCCTCTACTACCATAACACCATTTGTTTTATCTGAAAAAATTTTAGTAATTTTCATTCTCTCTAATACTGAAAATAACCAACTATTTCCACTAATTGATCTAATAAACACTGGCATAAAGGAATTACCTAGAACTTCTCTCTTACACAAACAATAATCATGAATTGTGGTAACTATTATCGTGCTCATTAAACAATTTGGAACCTTTATGGAAATCGTAGGGACATTGGCTGGACAAACTACATTACTGCCTACTTTACGTTCATTTAAATCAGCCTCCATCGTACGAGCATAGAACTGTCTGTTCTTTGAAACACCTATATAAGGGTGAATTGGTATAATCTGAACATATCTCTTTAATTTCTGATCAAAGACTGAAAATGGATAAGCCCTATAATTCGTAAAAAATCTGTTCGTAGATTTGAAAGGGAATTCTATTATTATTTGTATGCTATTTTTAGTTGCTAACGCATGTACTGTCGTAATCTCATACTAATCATACATGCGATCTGATTCTACTCCTGCAATCAGTGATTTATCATCTGGAAATTTTAAAGCTGTACCGTACCTCTTAAGATTTCTGACAAATTACTCGGAGTTAACAATATACTAGAAAGTTTTCCTGTCAATACAATATCTAATGAGGCTTTTATCTATGTCATTTATTGTTTTAACTATTGAAATGTAATTTCCAATCCTCGTGTATCATAATGTTGTTTTCTGTCATGGCTCTAAGTAATCTTACTGCAATAGTAATTTCCTTATGTAATACATATCTTGCACCAATTTTGTCAACTAACTTCTTGGCTAATGTTGTAATGTCATTCGAGTTTTTATCTACTTTATCATTTAATCCACTTATATATGTTAACTGTTCTACTATATGTATAAGTTTTTCTTGTTTCCAGTTTAACTTTTCTGTTATCTCGTGGATTATAGCAAAATCATCATTCGTAAGAGTACCAAATAAAAACTTTAATACTGATACTCCTACATCAATCAATCCTCTCTTCATCCGCATGTGAGCTATTGGTAATATCATTAACAATTCAAAAACTTCTTGTTCTAGATCGTCAATAATTTTATCAAGGTCTAAAGATTTATGATACAGTCCTGTAGTATTTTCATAACATTTATACATTACTTTCTCAACATATTTTATCTTAGTTCTAAATTTTGTTACTAAGCTTCCTAAATCCCAGATGGGTACGTCTAGCACAATTGTCTACTTGTCGTCCGTCAACAGCACGTCATTTTCTTGCACCAGTATCGTGTGATCTGAAATGCAAACCAATATCCTGCTTCTAAGTCTCTATCTCTCTCGTTAAATTTTCAACGTAAACATTTTCACAGTGACATATTTAACTTGAAAGAATTCTTTCAACACTCATCACAGATTTGTTTGTTACTCATCATCATCATTTCTCTCTGTTATGTCAGTCATCTGACCTAAATAATTTCTCGCATTGGAACACAAATGCAAATTATATCTCTCATCAACTATATATCAGATCCTTGTCCTATGACATCTCTATGGTCCCGAATCGTCGTCTACAACATTATTTTAATTTTCCTGAACATCACTATATCTCAGTTGCAGATAGTCCTTGCGAAGATAGCCTTCTATTTATTCTACTTCACCTATCTCATTCATATTGTTTATCTTGTTTGTGTCATTTAGAATGGGACGTGATGTGGGATACCCACCAATATAATCAGAATCATTGTCTGAACCGCTTTGCATTTCACCCCTTTCGACATAATTACCATGCACATTCTCGTTACTTAAGGTACTGTATTTTATATTATCTTTTGTTTTCCATGGATATAATTTTCTAAATTCTGCATTTGTTTTCACAACAATCGCGTTACCTTGCCCAATGTCTCCCTTCGACAATTTCAGTCTATCACTCAGTACATTCACTTTTTGTTTGTCTAATTAAATCTCATATGTAGTTTTACCTAACTTATGCAGTACTCTATGAGGTCCAGACCACTACTTATGAAACATAGACACTTTACATTTCTTACTGGGTGTGTACAAGTATACATAATCACCTTCCTTAATATTTGGCACTTTAGATTTATTATCATAGTATTCTTTCTGTTTCTCAAATGCTAATTTTTTCCTATCTAGCTATCTTGTACACTTCTACTAATTTTTCTTTCCACCTGTCGACATGTTCTTCTGCAGCATTACCCCTCTGAATTGCCTTTTCTCCCTGACAACTGAGGTGCCCTAGGGTTGGTTATATTGCAGAATTACCCATATGATTTGCACTTCTCTGACAAACGAGGTCTCCTAAGGGGAATTTATTTTCCAGACAACATAAAATGTGGACTATATCCCGTTACTGAGTGTGGTGTTGTCCTATATGCGTGTACAGCGTAAGGGAGGTAATCTTCCCAATTACTCCCATGTTCATCTACATAATGTGATATATCTGCTAGAGTTCTATGTAACCTCTCAACTCTACCATTACTTCTTAATTCTCAGTAATTTACATATTTCCAACATCAATTCCGACACAAAATTCCTACCTTGATCTGTAAGTACTCTCTGGACAACCATGTTTTAATACTATCTGTTGTACAAAATGTTAAGCTACTCTGCAACTGCTTCACAATATCTCGTGAAATAATCCATAAATGTTAATACATATTTATTCCCGCTTTTACTCAATACATATTTATTCCCGCTTTTACTCATCAGCAATTGTCTAAGGATATATAGTGATATTAATTGAAATGGACACATTACTTCTGGCAAGGAACAAAACAGAGCTCTTACTGCTTTATTACTTTTCCTACGTTCACAATCTTCACATTTTGAAATATACTCTTCTACGTCTTTCTTTAAACTAGGCCATCAGTATACCATGCTAAGCAAATTCTGAGGACGTTTTACTTGTTGGTGAGCTGAAAATGAAGTTATATGGTGATGTTCTAACACTTTAGAAACATGACGTTTATGGTATTACAATTAAATTTGTCTCCTTTCTTGCATAAAATTATTCTCTCCTCTTTGAAATATTCGTCCTTTTTTTCTCTAAATATATCCTGACACACTCAGTCATTACTTTGTTCCCTTACAATGACTCACTTGAAATAATATCTGTGTTTATTGTGTTAAATAAGGAATCTGCATTAAGATGCTTTTTATCTGTTTTATGTACTACTTCGTATTCAAATTCTGAAGATCTCAGTGCCCATCTAGTTACTCTGGAACTCGGATCTTTTAAATTAAAAAACCATTTTAAAGCTACATGATCTGTAATGACCATAAATTTCCTACCGTATAAATATGCTCGAAAATACTTTGTTGCAAAAACTAAGGCACATAATTCCTTTACTGTTCTACTGTAATTCAGTTCTGCCTTATTTAGTTGTCCACTGGCATACACAATCTATTTCTCATGTCCAGCTCTGATTTGAGACAAAACTGCGTCAATAGCAAAATTACTAGCATCTGTACTGGTAATAAAGGTTTGCAAAAAATCTGGATATATCAACATTGAATAGGACAGTAACTTTTCTTTCAGTAACTTGAATGCCTCTTCTTGTTCTGAACCCCAATTAAATGGTTCTTTCTTCTCTGTCAATTTAGTTAAAGGTCTTGCCAATTCGGCAAACTTCGGAACCAACTTTCTGTAATATTGAAATAAACCTACTACTGATCTTACTTCATTCACGTTCTTTGGTCTGGGAAGCTCTTTAATTGCTGTCAAATTCTTAGGGTTTGGCTCAACTCCATGCGAACTTACAAAATGAACTAAGTATTCCACATTGTCCTGCACAAGTGAACATTTACTGGGTTGAATTCTCAAATTGGCCTCTTCTATTTTGCTTAGTACCTTATGCATTCTCTCCACATGTTCCTTTATTGTAATGTTAAAAATTATTTCATCAAGGATGTAATTCTCCATTAATCTCTCAAATGTAGCTGGGACGTTACATAATCCAAATGGTATTCTATTAAACTCATATTTGCCCATAAAAGTAGCAAAGCTCATTATTTTTTTCTTTGTCTTCCAGCTCTATCTGGAAATACCCACTTGCTAAGTCTAGGGAAGTGAAATAATGTGACCCATGCAAAATATCTAGGGTTCTGTTCTGTTTGGAATAGGATACAGTTTTTTAGGTGTCAAACTGTTCGGATACCTAAAATCGATACGAAATCTTGACCTAATTGAGCCATCCTTATTTCCTTGCTTTACTATAATAACCGGAAACTGCCAAGGTTATTTACTTTATTAAATTATCCCTTTACCTAACACATCGTTCACTTGTACTGTTATTACTGGTTTTATTGCATGAGGAACTATATGGATTTATCTCAATTGGCCTAGCCTTTCCTGTATCTATTTTATGCTTTAATAAGTTCCTACACCTGAAATTTAAACTTCTTTCTAACTGGAATATATTTGAAAATCTCATTAATACTGGGAACATTATATCAAAATCAGGCTTCTTTAATTGTTTCACCTTTTCTTTCACTATATCCTCAATCTCCTGTCTCTCCTCCTTAGATAACATTTCTCGTAACAACTGAACAGCATTCACAACTTTGATGTTTTCTCGACGATTCACTATTTTAATTACCTCTCCTCATTTTTTTCATTATCATCATTACTATAATTATAACCAGTTTCGATAAATTTATTGTCATGACATTTGCCTTGCATTTGATGATCATCGCTAATTTTATGTGAACTGGGTACTTTATTCTCAACACATTTTAAATTGATGTCGTCACATACTTCACAAAATATCTCACATTTCTCACATTATCTACTCCTCGCAGTTTCTCTATTTGGCGAACTATTTCTGCAGGATTCGGGGTTTTTCTGCCTCGGAACAACTTCACCTACTTCAACAACATTAACATCTCTAGGGTGGTGTGGACTACAGCGACACAAATTGTCCTGTGCCATGACCTCGCAATTTGCACTACATGCAACACAACACACAACTTGGCTCGAAGGATTTACACAAGCTTCGGAGCATGGAAGTGAACGAATACTCAAATTTCCAGGGATGGCAACGAGGATTTTTCTCTGTGGTTCTTCATCATTTCGTGGCAACAATTCCGATACACCAGGTTCCAAGACAGCACAATTAACACAACATTTGGATCTACCGGGTACGCTACTTCTCATATATAGTACTCTCAGCAATCTCAGCTACAAGTATGGCATATCCTACTACTGTATTCTTTGGCATGACGACCGTCTCTTTACTAATGTTCATGATTTTGACCAGCGCTGTTATATTTTAGACACACTCTGAGGCACACGACTGTCCTCAGCAACTAGACCGACCCTGTCAACGGTCTCTTCTGCTAACCCACCCATGACTTTCATCTTCTGTGCATCCACCAGGACATATAGCCCTCTTGCCTTCTTTGATGTGACGATGAAGTGCGATGCACCACTCTGCAACATTGGCAGATCTATTAATACTTTGCTTCGTGTGTTCATTGCAAGTATGCTATAAAATAAATCAACTCGTACTAAAATTCTAGTTAATATCTCTCAAAACTCTGGGAATTCGTGATAACACAGGGAAATATTTATTAGTCCCTAAAATTCCTTAAAATCGGAATACACAAGTGTCCTTTTACCCTGTCGAACAAGGTCTCTCACACTAACACACTCCGCTTACTTCTCTGTGCACAACACAGGGTAGTAGTGTTGCAGTACATCTTTATTTTTACTTTTCCCCGTGTCCACTCCTGTACCCCACATTTACCAATACTTCTCTGCAAATTTCGCTTCGCATGTTCATCATTACCCTTCACAAAACAAGCTTCACCCACCAGGCCTATGTTTCCATTTCTCATGGATTTGATCATTCACAATTTAAACAGAGAACAATACGTTTTCATCAATATAAAACAAAGATTTAGGGTACGTCTTTCGCAGAAATTATGCCTACATTTAAATCACAAATGGGAGCCATTATCATAAAATTGTACTAGCTATGTTGTTACTATTTAATTTAGCCTACTACTAGTAATCCTGGCAAAAATTCTGCTTTATGTAATCTAAACCAATATGAACTTTCATGGCGATCGGTTAAATCGTAGGAGCTAACATAGTGCAGCGCCATCTGTGGTAAGTTACGAAAAAATACACTACCGTATTCTCGGTTGTCAAATAACTATGCATACAAAATTTCATGAAGATTGGTTCAACAGTAATTATATAGAAATTGATGAGGTGCAGCGCCATATAAAGGCGAATTACAATAAAGTGGAAAGCATAAAAACCTCTATGGAAAAATAAATAGGCCTATATCTGCCATCAACTTTCATGGCGATCGGTCGAATGTTGTCGAAGTCTATTTAGGAGCTGTTTTGCGCATTTAAGGTTCAGCTGCAGAGCAACATTAAGAACTACCTTACAACTGATAGCCTTAGCACTAGTCAAATAGTGCGACGCTATCACTTAAAAACGGCGATTAACATCGCAAATGTGACCTTTATCAGTTGTAGGTGTAAGAAAAAGGTTGTTTTGTCGAATTATCAAATTTACAAAATATCACATTATTTTTGTTAACTAAGCAACAAAGAACAATATTTTTTTTTGTTGAAAAATTAAGCTACCAAGAAATAATTATTTTTTAACTACATGATTAGAAAATATTTATCATATTTACTCCAATTTAAGTTTTAATTTCTTTTTAATCCTCTGAATAATTCTAAGATTGCTAAGCATGTTTTTTTTTTTTACTAAATAAGGTACAGAAACCAATTAAGGCCACGTCAAGGTATGGTTTTGCAGTGTTTGTAAAATTTGTTAAAGCACATACAACTTTAGAAATTTACTGTGAAATAAGAACATCAGTGGAGATTTTAAAAAACTACAGAACACAACTATCGTAATTATTACTATTCCAGGGCACAAAAATAGAAGTGCACAGCGAATGGCCTTATTAAGATGTCAGGTGCCAAATAAGTCAAAGAGGTGGTGCCTAATAAGGCCACCTACAAGAAGCAAAATAACAGACCGATAAAATCTATTCATAATTAGAAAATCACTTTTAATATGTTTAAGAATCGAAATTAAGAAAAACTAAAGTTTACATGTACACTGTTATCAATTAAAAAAAAAAATACAGGACAAAATATTAAACTTGAATTTGCATCGATCATACCCAATAGCAACAAAAAGTTTCTTTTACTCTAACAATGTCCAAAATAATTTGACTTCTCGCAAATATGCTTTTAAGAATAACTTTACACATGAAATAAGTAGCTATCACGTAATTGGAGTAAAAAAAATACACGAGAATTGACACTTATTGCAAGGAAATTAGAAACATTCGTGTATTTTAAACCAAGTACGTAGGCATACTTGTTTCCTAACTAAATGTCAATAATGAGATTTTTATGAGGCATTAATAAACTTTAGTCGAGACATAAGTAATTATAATCTACTCTAACCATCACAATTAGGGCATACAAATGGGCTTGTATCACATTTGTCAAGTCCAACACACTGTTCGTGATAATAAACTCTGCATTCTGAACACAATCTCATGTCTATTACTTGATGTTCTTTGCAAATAGGGCATGTCCAATCATCTTTTGCATGACGATGATTTGTTATCCCACTACATCCAGCCTGAGGAGCTTTGCGATTCGTGTCACTTGGTATCCGAGAAGATGCTCTTCGTTTTATTCCCTTTCTTGGCTCAGTTTGCTTCTGTGGACATTTTCCGGGAATTGTTGGTCGTTCGGTCTGAAACAATGATTTTACGATCCGTTGGGCTCTTGAATTTATTGCTTGATGTCTTGGTTTTGTTGTAGATTTATGCGATTTTGGTGTTGTGAGTACATTTGGGTGTGTCAAACTTTCATCAGTGTCTTGAGAAGTTTTCAATACTCCGCGATTAATTGGCCCGCTGCCAGAACTAACACTGCTTGCACTTACATTGTCAACATAGTCTTTGCTAGCCACATTTGCTTCGGGTTCGGTGTAAGTCAGTTCAGATAGGGGGAAAGCTGCTTCAGGAAGAATGTTGCAATCGTAAGGCTATATCCCAGTTCCCCTAAACCCAGCAATTAAATTGGCAGGGGTAATAGATTTTACCCATACCTTTGAAAAAAGCAGTCCAGATTTTACACGGTTTATTGTTCTGTAACCATGCGAAGTCCAATAATTAAGAACCTTTTGATCCCAATATTCCTCGAAAGGCCCGAATACAGATTTATCGAGTGGTCGTAGCTCGTGCGTGCAGTTCGATGGAGGGCAAAACAAGATGATGTCATTCTTTTCGGCTGTATCCACTATATTCGTATCTAAATGAGACTTCGCTCTATCAAAAATCAAATAATTTTTCCAGGGGTCTTGACTTTTGAGAGATGGGTCACCACTTAACAAATACCTCGCATGTCATAGAGCCTTTGTCAGTCATTTTAACAACCGCTCCTGCAGGCATGTTTTCTTCTCATTCTGGCTTGTAGCATTTTCCGTTAAAAAGGATCATTGGAGGGATAGCCTGATCGATTGCATTACCACATGCAACAATTGTAACGTTTTGTGCATGCTCCGATGCAATAAGATGAACTCTCTTACGCCCCTTTCTGCTGTAAACTTGTTGCTGCTTATGTAATGTCAGACGACAGCCCTTTTCGTCAATGTTGTAGATTATTTCCGGATGACCTACACGATTATGTTCCTCTAATATTCCACATAATTTAACAAAGTAATAACTGACAATGACTTTGTTTAGTTTTGCTGCTCTACCTGCATTCATGGCTTGGGCCTTCCTTTTCGAAATGTCTGGGTGTCGTTGAAGAAATAACTTTAACCACTTTTTACCGGCCATTTCAGACTTATTATTGAATGGATTTTTGACAGAATTCAACTCGCAAAATGAGTATACAGTCCTTCTTAAAAGTTTTGGAGTTAACGGTACCCCTACATCTGCTAACCTGAAAATTCGATTACGTAATATGGTTTCTTCTTGTTCGGTTAGTAACGCATGTCTTCCAAGTTTTTTTTTTTTTCGCTACTCCCGGATGAAATATGATTTCGCAAGGTCTGTCGCGGTATATTGTACTCACGTGCAACTGTTGCAACTGGCATAACATTTCTGAACGCTGCTAATGCTGCCACAAGCTGGTCAATGGTCCACTTTGCTCGTTTGCTTGTAGTGTCCATTTTCTTCTGAAAGAAAACTAGAGGTTTCAAAAGAATTGATTCACATGAGAAGTAAATAATTTAGTGCGCCATTAATCGAAGGAACTTTGTTTATAAAAAAAAAATTTATTTCACAACTAATAAAATTTCATACTGAATAACATGTACGAATTCCCAACTCTGGATATAGTAACAAATTTAGTCGATAATATGTCATAAATAAATAGTGTTGGAACAACGCTACAACTGAGACACAAACTGAAAATTATTTTGAAACACATGTCACAAAATACAACATGGTCACCTAATGAGGCCAGAATAGTATCTTAATAAGGCCACCGTGGCCATATTAGGACATCTACACTTTGTGTATTTCATTAATTCACTTATAACAGCACAGTAGGTCGATTGTTAAAATCATAGGATATTCTGAAAGCTAACAAAATACCCTTTCGTTTATAGTATTAATGTTGTATATATCATATCTAGAATCAATACTATAACATAAAATGACTTACCAAAATTTGTGTAACGTGTGTCAAAACATTCTTCACCATCTGTCTACGACGCACTTAGCGAGAAAACTCACGCTACTTGTGTGTAGCTGTTACCAATGGATGTACCGGATGATGATGCTACCTACCGCGTTAAGTTACAACTACGTGCTACAGAGCATGGGTGGCCTTGTTTCGAGACTGGCCTTGTTTGGCGTCTGTACCTTAAATGTAAAGAGGTATAAATTGCACCAAATATAAATGGTAGACGCGCGCCGATGGTGATAGCAAGCAGCTCGTGTAAAGTGGTCCGTCTGTCCCTACATGTGTCTGGTCCATCTGTCTCAAAACTATGAGCGAGATGGACCACTAAATAACTACAGCCATCTTTGTCAGATACAGCTCTGCATAAACTACAGTGACGCATAAAGCTACTTTATGCTTCTAACAACATAAACATTTCGCATTACAAATCGTCTACACTGTATGTCAACTGAACACATGAAAAAATATTCCACCTACCTGGTTACAATAGACACTAATTACGCGTAAACTATACAACGCAACACTCTGCAAACAAAACCCCAGGGGTCACGCACTCGCCATTGTCGAGCAAACTGGTTACAGCTGCGATCTAGCGAGTGGTTCGTGAAATACTAGCAGTGGTCCGTCTCACCCGGTGTTCCATCTCTCCCGGATTTCCCCTATAATATGTAAACATATTTTCAACTCAGTTAACAATGGAAGACGGGACTGCGTTAACGAGTGATCTCCAGCGAGCAATTGAAGTGGTACGCACAAAATATTTAGTAGCTAAAAATAACAGATTAGCTCTCGAGGTTAGAAGAGAAGAAACCTTCCGACCAATCACCAGTCGTCTCGACAAACTCGCGTCATGTCCTCGCAAAGATACTTCACCTACAGCAGAAATCAAACCGGAAGTCACAGAGGAAGAATGACCCCAGAATCGTAAACGTAAAAGAGTTGCACCTGACCGAGACGATTATTCGGACGAATACGGAAGGCCTTTGATTGAACTGTTGCACAAGCGAGTGCCAAAACGAGTGCGCGATGAGGGGCATGAAGCCAGCTCGCTTCATAACCACTACATCGCTTAGTTTTCTGACCGAAACAGCGACCCAGCTTACGGTCTGCAGAACCATAATGGTAAATGGTTTCTCGGAAATAAAGAAGCAAAGTTTTTGGCTGGAGATATACTACACCGCGGCAATCGTACAGTTAAAAAAATCACGCAGGGACTAAGTGAACTTTTGCTTCGCAGACGCCCAGAGCATTATACCGAATCAGATCTATGCAGGTATCGTCTATTGCTGCAGTAGTCGTGCACATTACGTCAACGATAATCCAGCAACACGAAGATTTAAAGATCCATCGCGCAAAATGTTTGCCATTATAGCTGGACTATTTCCTAAGTTACGCACGTCCGTCGATAGAGGTTTAGCTCAGAAACCCTTATCCGGATATAAAATCGACGTTTTCTAGGACGATCCGAACGGGTTGGTCGTTAGGCTGAGAATTCTCCTGGCTTCGCAAGCAGTAGGCAACCGATCACACACTGAGATATATTATATAATTGAGGAATTGTGCGAGGCCAGCTACATAATAAAATGACCAAATATGCTGTTTCCAGCGAACTTCATATATCAGCTAGAAAAAACTATCCTAAAAGAAAATATGTAACGAAAGGACTGGACGGTACATTTAGCAGACCTAATAGAAATGCAAGATTTCTCTCGCGAAAATAAGGTAATCGTTAAATTTTGACTGTCATCGACACATTTTCAAAGTATGCCTTGGCTATACCACTAAAAAACAAGATGACAGGAGAATTTTCGAAAGTTATGGCGAGTTTTCTCGCCCTCAGACGAATTCCGAAAAATCTCCACACAGATTATGGACGGGAATATTTTAACGCGAGTTTCCGAACATTGATGAAAAAGTATAATATAAATCACTATTCGACTTACTCGGGACTAAAAGCAAGCATCGTTGAACGCTTTCACAGAACTCTAAATACTAAACTTTAGAAGCATTTCACGGCTAACGGAAACTACAAATGGGTGGAACTTCTACCGAAACTTGTTCGTGAATATAACAGTGCTGTTCACGCCACAACGCACATGAACTCTAAAGACGTTAAGTACGATGTCTTGCTTCGTTCTGTATACTCAACGGAAAGAAGGATCATTGCAAGCCTAAAACTGGCTGCAGCTCTCTCGCTCCTATGCATATACAGCTAGCTTGCTACATATATGTTTTTAATTCACCCATAGTCTATTGCGAAAATGATTTTTATATAAGTTTTACTTATGCACATATGATGTGTAGTCACTCTATGCAATATTCTTTTCTCCATCCGGTGATGGAACATTAATTTTTTTGGGGAATGAATATTTATTTTCTGAATTGGCAACTTTTTTTAATTTGGGAGTGATTAGCTTTTTATTAGTTATGAACCTCTTTTACGAGCTTAAGTGTACATGGTAAATATTAGCTAGATTTTGTTTTTAAAACACTTACATTCTTTTGTTGTTCTGGTTATAGACTTTATTACGTGACAGTTTCGTGTTAAAAGGTAAACAAAATGACAAAATATTTTTCGAATACTGTATATTTACAATATAGTACATGGGTATATTGAAAAATTTAATATTACATTCAACATTAACTTCTGTACAGCAAATTCTCTCTCGTTCAATATGTATTTTACATGTACCATGGGTTATCATAAAACCAAAGTCTCAGGTCTTCCGAGTTACACTGAGCACAAAAATGAATTTTTCTCACAGTCGTGAGGTTTATCTGTGCACATTTCAACGAGTTTCTGGAGTGTAGGGCACCTAAACTGCTTGTGCACATCGATAATTTTAACGCTGTTCGGGCACACTATATGTAACACAAACTTTTGACCATTTCTGATGACAAACACTGGGTGATATTCATTTAAGATGTAACACAAGACATAGGGTATTTGAGTGTATGTAATGTTGCCGGAATCCCACCTGAGTCCATGTTTCGTCTGTGTTTCTGGTATGTCTGCAGTCGGTACATTTGTTGCGTGGTGCGGCTCAGATGATACCAGGGGCAGGGTGGTTCGAAGGTGAAAACCTTTGTCGTCAGGTCATCGTCACTGTCCGATTTTGACAACCTGACTGATGGTGAATGTGTCTTGCGAACGAAAGCTTTGAATGTTACAATACATGTTACTGCAGGGAATTTACTTGGGAAACAAGTCACTGCTCGGCCTCGCGGGTAGGCTTCTTTGGAGTACTGCTGTCACTAGATGTGACGTGGACTGTAGTGTTGTTGATGAGCGACGATGCGCATTGCACCAACTCCTACGATGTGGCGTTTCCAGAAGCGAAGTACAGCCTCCGAAACAATCCTTACATGGAAAGCAGAGAAAACAGTCGAGAATGTCCTCGTCTTATTTTAGATGATCTGGCAGGAACTTGTATACAGATGGTACATCGTGCGGCGCGTAGACGAGAAGAAATTCTTTGGGATAGTATGGTAGCTCGTTCTCTCTGTCTAGCAATGTTAAAGATTTATACCTTCCATATGCCACTATAGCAGATAATATTTTTTGACTGGTTGAATAACGAGTAGACATTTCATTCGTAGAGAGACTTAATACTGACGAAAAACATACTGAGTGCTCCAGCACATTACATTGCCTTTTACTAAACCATTATGTATGGAGGAGGGAGGGTGTACGGCGAACCTATTGGTGATTGGGGAAATCGCACATAAAGTAGAGAGAGGAAAATAATTATATAATTTCTCGGAAAGGGGAAGGTTTAGTTTTAGCAGGTTCTAACATTAGTGTCAGTAAGATGCGTCGGTGATTATTTAAATAATTTTAATATGAGTTTTTATTAAATATATTTTATGTAAAATTTTCTATTTTATTTTTATTAACATTTTATTTATTAAATATGTGCGGGATTTGTATGAAATTGCGAAATCGAAAAATGTTCGGAAGACTCGCAAGAAATCCCAAGATGGCGGCTGGAAAACAGATGGAAATAATATTTTTTTTCGGATTTTTTTTAATTTTTGAAATTTTTTGAAATGTTGGAAATTTGACACTTTGTGACCTTGAAGTCAAGGTCAGGTTAAGGCTGAGTGCAGGATGGGTGCTCGTAAACAATTTAAAGGTCCCTTCCAAACTTCTCCATGTAGTTCAAGCACTCTGTCAGAGAGTGCACTACCGACACTTGTCAATCAACCAAGATTATGCGCGCCACTCTGTCTAGCGCGACTGTGAGCTCTCTAGGGGGTCGTTACCCGCTAGCCGTCTGCGAGCCAGGGTCTGCAACCTCATGTCCTGGGTTGGCTAATACCGCTCCTATTAACCTGAGAAAGGGTATATAAAGCTAATTGTAATGGCATTTACTTGTTCGAAATTATGTTGAAAGTAATTTTTGGCTTTCTTTTGGATTCATATATAAGATTCTTTACGTTAATACATTGTTGCAATAAAAAAACAAATACACATGTTGTATCTTCTGTCAATTAAGTAAACATAAAGGCCGCTTGACAATGAAGTTAACATGGAACTGTTTCGCACTGCTGCCTGTTCACATTGACTTAAGTGCTAGTAAAGGCAACATAACAAAGTCTGAAGTTGATTCACCTTGAACTTTGCGTAAGTTAATGTAACGGCAGCCCATCAGAAGAGATGTTGCCCTTTTTTTTTTTTTGCTTAACTCTACCATGAAAGTAGTAGTGAAACTCTACAAGGTACCACGCCATTTTAATGTTTTACGATCACTTGTGAAACTTTAATATCGTGTTACATGCACAAACGTGTCTATATTACAAGAAATCTAAAAAATTAAAAAATGCCTAATTGAAAGCAGCATCATGAGAGCAAATTGGTGTGAAATTGGGTGTTACAGGTTAGAACATGTGTACGAATAAATATGATATAACCACATTAGAACCTCGGTAAATCTATTTTTGTCCTATTAACTATTTATATCTTATGTATGCAGCACGGTAAATTCTAATATTCTCAGTGAATGTTACGAAACCTGTGTCTTGAATTGGTAGTCTTGTACCTCAACATCCCGAAGATGCATGTATCTTAACTTCAATGTGGAATGCCTTACAAATTCACAGGAAATTATTCGGTAAAGTTAATGCAAAGGTAACGTAACAATCTCCATGTTAACTCCATTGTGAAGTGGTATTAAAGGGGTCAACCCTATTTTTATATGTGGTAATAGTGCCGGCCGATGTCGCTGACTGGGGGATTCCCCGAGGCTCTCCCGTTTACCCCCTCACGTTTCGGCACCACAGTAGATACCACCAAATTCTCTTCACTCACTCTGTGATTGCAGTTATGGTCGCTATTGTATTTAAATTATATCAGTTCATGTTATTTAGTGTAAATCACAAACATTAACACAAACTTAAGATGTTACCATTCAATATTCTCGGTACTGTGTCACAATACTGAAGAAAATGTCATCTTTTGTTTTAATAAGTGTGATTAAATTTTACGTAAAAAGAATTTAAAAAGTATACAGTTTAGTTAGTGCGGTGTGGAGCTGTCGGGTGCAGCTGTCCGTCATGGGGGTCTCCTGTCCTCCTACCCTCCCCCCGCTCAAACCCATGAACGCGCCTGATAGGCAGAAGGAAGGGGGAAAGCCAAGCAATAGTAATATGTCTAGGTTAAGAAAACAAACCAATCATAATTAATTCTATATAGAAGTACATGAAGTCATAAAATTAAGGAAAATTGTCATTGTCAAGTTATGTATCGATAATTACGTTGATTAAAAACAGCAATGCAGAGTGACTACTGCCTTTAGTAGGCGGGGCTGATCTAGGAAAACTTTCTTCTGTTTGGCCTAAATATCCCAACACTGAGAAGTCAATGGTAGAATTTTGGGGCCGTCAAAGACAAGATGCGTGTAGGGCACTTAAATGCGTGGCTGACGTCATGGAGGGGGGGGGGGGATTCCGCGATGTACACTCTGGTGATCAGGTCCAAGCGCTGGGTCACGAGGTAGAGCTTAGCGCATGTTCTGCCTGATTATACCACGAAATTGGTTTTATTTCTTTTAAACGTTCAATAATCAGGGTGGGTGACAGCTGATGGCAGAGGCTTAGGTTCTTCACCATGGTTACGGTGGAGAAATCAGAAAATCCGAAGTGCTATACAATCACAGTTACGACCATAAATTTACGTCATACCGACTATCAAAATTATAGTTGTATTTTGCGAAGTGAATTAGAACTCTACTAGCCATAATGCAAGTTAATTGGTCCGACTTAAAGTTTTGAAAACCTTTTAAATTATAACTACTTAGCTAACCGATACAATGCTACGTTATCAAGAGCAATCGCACAGAGGTAAAAGGATTGTGTTACAACTTATATTTATATTCATTTAAATACAGTAACCACAGTCAAAGAAAATTACTGCTTGGTATACCAGATTTTGGTTAGAAAGTAGCCTATGCTGTGAAAGTTTACAATGTAAACAATAAGTAGCGCATTTAATGGAATTAAATTTGCGAAAGTAGTGGACGAAGACATATCCTAATTATTTTTTTTTCTGGTTTAAGAGGAACTAGATTTCTATTTCGGTCAAATATTAAAGACGTGTAGATTTTAATGTACTAAATAATTAATTTCTGTGCATTTGTCATTCCCATATATATAATACTACATTTCAAGTTGTAAAATATTACTAAAAGGTGGTGAGCATTTATAAACACAAACTGTCTCTTTTACTTAGTAAATTTTATTAGTGATATATGTATATGCCAAGTTGAAATTTTCTGCACACTTAAGAACTAACAGCAAGGTAACGAACATATGAAAGCAAGAGATTTTTACCACTCGTGTATTTTTTTAATACGGAACTTTTACGTCAAAAAATAACCATATTTCTGGCTCAAACAAGCTATCAACAGTCAATTCAATGTAACAAAGTTAATTCCGGAAAAGTTATGGCAAAAAAAAATTAAACATCATGTTTGTTTACAGTGCAACCTATACTTTCAAAGAGTATGTGTAACTTCTTCGCTGATTACAATATTCGCACACAGTTGTACTTGACTTTTGATACTAAACATAATGCATCCTGTAAATATGATGTCCGGAAGAAAGACACAAAATACAGTGGCTATTGTGAATTAATCGATGGAATAGCTACATAATCAAATGACAAGAAAATATTTTTTGGACGCAACTCTTTCTCTCTCTCTCTCTCTCTCTCTCTGAAACACTGCAGAAATTACTGCAACAAGTATGTTATCATCGACTTGTTAGTAAAATACAGGATCGTAATATTTACCTTTCAAGTTTCAAGATTTTTATTTTATTTTTTACATTTCAGGTAACATTTAAAACGTTATAACTTAGCATTTGACAATATTTCAGTATTAGTTACAAAGTACTAGCCAATTCCATATGTAAAATTTGTTTAGTAAAAATTGCATTCAGCTATCTACGTCGAGCGTCTTACTTCTACTCGAGGCCTAACACACACACGTTCACTGCAACGAGATATAAGTATATTTTTGACTTCCTGTATCCAGAGGTATGGAGCAACCGTTAGTGGTAAATAAACAACCGAACATGAGAAGAATAAAAGACAACATTTATAACATTTGATTTTAAATTTAACGTAAATTGTAGTTGAAAACAACATTTAACAAAATAATTCCAAAAACAAATAAAAACTATTTTTGATAAAACATTGAACATGAACACAGTACTTCCACATTAACACATATTTTGCATATCTAAATAAAACTTAATATTTTAATTCCTATAAAAAAATTTGTAATTTTTTACTTCGATCCTGTTGTTTTTGTCACTTAAAAAAATTAAATTATTTTCTTTTGAAAATCTATTTATAATAAATGGGTACAATACAGTCATGGCACCAGAGTGGTGGGAGGGTGAAAAAATACCTGTTTTCGCTTAGTAATGGTGATAGATACTGAATTACAAGGCAGTGAAACAAAATATTTGATTTTACCTGTAATATATGTGAACTCAACATAAAGAAATCCCAAAATAAAATAATATATATAACTTGAGAATACAGCGACAACGAAGTGAACAGCTCCAAAACTAAAATGAGAAACTAAAGGTGTCAGTAAACATTATTTACCAGTGCCCCGTCCTTCAAGATCGATACTGCGATTTTGTATTACAACGAACAAAATTAAGTTTTTCTTCACTTTCTTTCAACTTAATCTTGTAAATTAGTTTAATACCTCTTGTTATTACCTTGGATAAAACAAGTAAAAACCTACATATCAAACACAATACTGAAATTATGAACATGTCATTTACGGCACTACCAACATACAAATATTTGATGACTACCTCAACACATACCATTTCACATAAGATGCTTCTTATGAGGACAGCGGCCAGTGAACGAAACATATGCCAATTACCTGCTGTCATGAGTATGTGGGGGAGAGTGGGGGAATTTGACGGGCCTTAGAGAATGAAGCTACAACTTTGGTAAATAAAGGCCTATCACGATGCCAGCATCCATGTATACAAATAATTATATCACAATTACAACTGCCTGAACAATTTTTATATTTGTTTAATTCAACTCAAATGAAATAAAAAAAAAAACAAGTATGTTACAATGGCGGCATTTTACCCTAAAGGTGGTGTAAAATGACGCACTGCTTCGGGTAATATGGCGCAAGGCCAAAAAAAAATATTTGGAAGTGCTGGAAGCACACAAATATGTAAAATTAATCACTACCTTAAAAAATCTTGAGTATTTTTGCAAATAATGCTAATAATGCAAGTAGAAAAATACAAATAAACACATAAATAAGAACTAATATTTTCGAAACTATGATTCACAACAATAATGAGTAAACATGCCACCCTTATAATTGTAAATATTAATGAACAAATTTTAAATTAAGACACTTTAGGAAACATGTTGATGTGGCAGACAATTATATGGCTATGCAAATTAAATTATGTCATATGTACAACATATTAAAATAATGCTTAATAATTTTCTGTTGTTCCACACTTATGAAGAATTTAAATCCTCGAAAAATAATTGTTTCTGTAACAAAAATCCTATCCGACATTTTATTAAATTATTGTAAATTTTGTAGGTTAAAAAACATTTCAAGGCAGAATGTTTACAAGATAGGGTTATTCACACAAAATATAACTTGAATATTCGAATTATCACTAGTCAAATCTACACTACTTTAGGCCTACGCCTATCTTTCTTTAAGCAGACGTCGCAAGTATATTTTTCAGCACTTTTCCATCCACTGCACTCGGCATGGCTCCACAGCGAACAGAAAGTACAGCGATACCAGATCTCTCCATCTTTACCGAATTCCCCACATATCAGGCAAACCTCCCTACCCAAGTAACACTCCTCGTCATCCGTATCAGAATCATCACAACACATATTTTCTGGAACATTTTTTTCGTCTTCAAATGATGAACTTGTATTAAAAGCGAGTCGTATTCTACGCCTAACAAAATGGCAGTTTTTTTTAGCTATTTGTTTCTTTGCTTCAGGTTTGACGAGAGTAGATTTTTTGACACTTTTCCGTTTTTCGCAGTCTTAAGATTCCTTTTCTCTTCTTTTTCCTTCGACTTTTCTTTGTTTGGAGTTGCTGTTATTATCTGCGATTCTTGTTTTCTACCTTTTAAATTGCTTGAAGAAGAAGGAAGGACATGTTGTACTGGCGATATCTCCTCCACTGTTGTAGGCTTGATTTCGAAGTACTTGGTGATGAAAGCTCACTAGTAGTTGTCTCCGTAGAACTTGATTGAAGGAATGGTCTGTTTTCTGGCAGATTCTCACATTCATTTACAATATTTTCATCGAAAAGCTGCAATCTTGGAGATGAGTTGGAACATTGACCTGAAGGCTCAAAGTCGATCACAGTAAATTTTTCCCTATTCAGAGGAAATATTCCTGCTGCCCTGAAACCAGATTGTGCTTTTTCCATGGTTGCAACTTTAGGTATACATGGTTAATAATCTCAGCCATTTCGAATGGAGTGATTCTAACATTTGCTGTGGATGTTTTCAGGTAGAGGTTACAATCTCTGTCTACGGCATTTTTCAGCAGGCCAAGAGTGGGGGAACATATATACCAGAAGCACTGACTGCACAAATTGTTGTAATATTCTTTCCCCTCTCCCACGAAATCCGTGACCCAAACTGTTTAACTCCTTTTGGACCTAGCTGCTTTGAAAGTTTCTGAACTGTGGTAATCCCCGATTCATCCACGTTGAAAATTTTGTCTGCAGTGAACTTGTATTTTTCTATGACGTTTTCCAAGTTGACAAAATATTTCTTCAATGATTCTTCCTTAAATGCTCTGATTCTATTCAAACTTGTTCCTTCTGATTTTCTGAAGCTTATCTGTGGATGCCTGCGCATGAATAGATAGTACCAATCTTTCCCAGCAACTTTTTTTTCCTTATTGAAGTTATGTGGAATATTATTAACCTCCGCATTCTGAAACGCAATTTTTCTGAGCTCGTAGGGTGTCAAACCATAAAATAACTTAGCTAGTTTTAATACACGAGAAACCAGTTCATGTTCTTGTGCTTCAGTAAACTGAGGTCTCCTACCGAGGTTCGCCTTCTTGGGTACGCCATTTACCTTACTTTCCGCCTCTTTAATTTTTCTTCGTATTGAAGCCTCAGGAATGCCATACTTAAGCGCACTTTGTCTATACCTAATCGAAGTGCTTGATTTGACCTCTTCAATTGCAGCTACCAGAGATTCTGCTGATCACCGAGCCCTATTTGTGACCCTGCTGTATTTTCTTGGCATCTGCAACAAAGCAGAACCATTGCACTGTATTTTAGTGTCATGTATTTGGTGCGAAATGTTTACATCGGGTAAAATGACGCAAGTTTGGGGTAATATGACGCATATGTGGGGTAATAAGGCGCAGGAAGACATTGTGCGCCAAATTCCCCCATCTGGTAGGACATACAAATCAAGCACTTATTTTTTACACGTTTTTAAGTACAAACCTACGTGTCCCAAGGAAATAAAAGACTAACTACACATGATTATAGTAACTACTATCGTATTGTTATATAACATGCAAGTATCACAATATCTTTTCGCAAAGTGAGGTGTAGAATTACAAGCAATCGCCACAAAAATAACATCCGCTCATAGCTTCGGCTTGAGCACAACTGGTGACGCATTGGTTCGAGCACGTAGTCACCACGTCTGGCGCTAGAGTTCAGCACCTGTCAAGTGCTTATACGATGGCTGGCTTGCCAGAAACACCCATGCATCATTTTGCCTGCCGCGACAAATTCCTCCACTCTCCCCTAGTGTTCTCTAATGGACAAATAATAAAGGTAGTTTGCCAAACCCAAACCTATTATTTACATCGGAATTATGTACACAATGAATATAGTTATTTCACATAAAATGTAGCACTAAAAATAAATTAAAGGATACACAATATTATGCTTTTCATAGGCCTATGTATTTTTGGTTACTGCTCTGTACACAATCAATTGCGGTGTTATGGTTTGTTACTTTCGTATGAACATTCTGATTTTATAGTTATGACAAGTTTCTTATCCATAAATGTAGTCAGTTTCACAAACGAGTACGCTTGTTTAATAATTTTGAAAGTAGTAGTAAGCAGCTATTTTAATGGCAAAATATTTTCTTTTGTCAAAAATAAAATTGCCAAATATCAACATGTTGATTGGAGACACCGCTGCAACCTACACACCTTCTCTTTTCATCACCTGACATCCTCGGGGTGTTAGCTGTCGAATATTTTGGTAGACATTGGAATCCCCGTCACCAGCTATAAACCGAGCCCACCCATCGTGTTCGTAGTACATGTACCGCAGGCCTTCCACAATTATTGGGTACTCCATTCCTGTAGATGGTCATGTAAAGTTTCGGCTGCAGTCGTGTTTCCTTACTTCTTTGCCATGAGTGAAGTCATTAGTGCTGTAATACAGAAATGTGATTAATAGAGATGGTGAAATTTCGCGAATTCTATGACCTGCATGCTAGAATCCATTGTGCTATGCATACTCAAGCCCTGTCTATTCGTTAATTGTCTGCTGTTACACTGAGTAGAAGCTAGTGGACAGATGGCCGGGGCTTGAGTATGCATAGGATATTTGATTCTAACGTGCAAGTCATTTAATTCGCGAAATTTCACCATCTCTAGCGATTAAGAACACAGGCTGCCGGTAAAGCAAGCATTCGTCATACAGCTTTTTACACGTGTGTTTGTGAATCACATAAAAACATATCCGAAAATAAAATTATAATTGAAACTGATCACATAATTAGCTATGCCCAGAAAGTAACATTCCAACTGGGGGGGGGGGGGCAATACTTTTAAGTAGATGATTTCGGTAAAAGTTTAATTAGAAACCCTATACATGCCCTCTATGTGCGTGAAAAGAGAAGTCCAGGTGTTTGAAAACTATTACTTGTCATCAAAATTAGAATAAGTAGTCCATGGTGAACGAGAACACTCTATCACTCAGTAAATTATGAAGATTAAGTGAATAAACGTTGGACAAAAAGGGAAATACTTTTTGGAAGGGCCGACATCGTGACTTGGCGCAATGACTACCTACGTAAGATAAGATACTATGTGAAGTTGGTAGAGAGTTGTAATAGTTAATAATTTCGTTGTGACTATGATATTTTACAATTATTTTAATTCTAAAATGAACTTTTATACATGTCCATTCAATAAGGTAACTGTAAAGTTTCTCATAAAATTAAGTATTGTTATGATTATATCGCATTCCTTCTCATAAATGGTAGCGAAGGAACTTTTAGAACTGCTATTGAATACTTGGAATATGCACATCGTTTTCTTCCTGATGAGTCTATTTTTTTTTCAGGTGTACATCGAAATTAAGTCGTCTCCTTTAGTGCATGGTTAATCATTTTGAGGTTTGCAGCCCCTACTTATTTGGTCATGTTTCCTTGTTAAGAGGCCCGCCCGAATGTTCAACTGTGCTTTAATACATTTTAAGTACAAGCTTATTTAGAAAATTGTTATACGTGTTTAGATAATGCCAAAAATTCGTGCTTCGAACACAAATTGCCCTATAGACACACACCAGTCACACAAATGACGCTAGTGGATGGATAGTGTTCATTAGTTCGTCGTACTAAATAGCCCCAAGCTATACTGATTTTTGAGATTTTTTTTTCTTTACTCAAGCAATAACATATACTGTAAAATTGTTTTTGCTATCTAGCCTGTAAAATTCATATGATTTCAGCTTATTGTTCAAAAAAAGTAATTTATTTACTAATTATGTAATGAATTTAATCTGTCTTACACAAGTTAAGGTCCATAGCAAAGACACTTCAATAGAATATAGCCGGAACAATTAAAAAATATCTGTTAACAGTTGCATTAAACATTTTTTTCACAACAGTTGTAGAAATGAATAATATGGGCCTTAATCATGTAATGAAAATAATTATTTTATGCTAATAAAGTACTTCTTACAGTTAAAGAAATCCTAGAAACAGAGCAAGGTTAGCATGCATTCTAAATTATAGCTCTTCGCCCACAGAAAACAACGAACCAAACACTTTTTAAATTTTTCGTGTGTTTTTGGAAAATCATTCATAGCACATAATATATATTCACACAGACTATTGAATGCTTCAGTTTGTTTTTCTTTCACCCATTTTAATCGCTGTTGCTTATGTTCCTTTTTTATGTCGCTCGCATTCTGGTTGTACACTGGTCTGCAGTATGTCTTCCAGCAGTCTTTGTGATATTTAATATCCAACGCAGCAGCTTTCAGTATCCCTCCATCATTGTCACAGAAAGTAATTACAACCTGCAGTCTGTCCTTAGTTTGTTTATCATCAACGTACTCAACTGCTTTGGAAAAAGTGTCCCAAGCATCTTGTGTTTCCAGTCTGTGAACCTTCACTGGTGTTCTTCCACCAACATTGTTTCTAAAATTTTTTCCTTCCAAGGTTTCTGTGCAGAAAACACAAACAGATTTTGAAACAATATGGCTGCTTTATATGCGTTTTTCTTTTGTGTGCTCTGCAAGGGTTCCAGCAGCTTCTCCCACATTTTCTTCGAGTACAGATTTTCTATATGTATCTTGTGCTCGTAATAGCTTATGGCCGACGACTTCAAGCTTGCAGACTTATGAATTTTTCTAGGCAAAGCATTTACCTGTATCTCTTCGTGAATATCATCGAAGTTCGTCCCTAAATCCTTCCATTCTAGTGCTTTCTCTGTAATTTTGTTACATGTGTCCTGGTTATGATTTTGTAGTGGATTTCTTTTAGATGTAGTTGATTGCTTACATATCACACAGTCGTCTTCTGCATGTGTTTTCGTTTTCTTGCCAATAGGTTCAGGGGGCGATGCATTCAACAATGCATGTCTCTTTGTTAATTTTGATGTACCTGGATCATCCATTTTCTATTTCTCTGCTATTAATTCACTGCAACAAAAAAAAAAAAGAAAATATATACAGACAATAGTACAACCACAACATTCACACATAGGACATTTGAGACTTCCAATAAAAACTGTCATGTAGTATATACTAGTTTCATTTTTTACTTTTAATGGCACCCAAATGCTAAAATTATAAAACTGTCTACCATGCTAATTCCATTATATAATGTTATGGAAGGAATGTAATCATTAAAAAAAGGCTCGACCTAAAAAAAAAAACTATTTTTGTGTATAGACCAAAAATTAACATGTAAAATACACTGGGTTCTGTTTTTTCAAAATGGTGGCCAAATGCCAGAATTACAAAAATGGCTCCCATGCTCAAATTACTCTTTGGCATACTAGAAATAGATTGCAATAATAAAAAAAGGTCCCCTGTTAAAAACGCACGGACTTCTGTAATTTCTACTGGACTAAGACATGGAAAATTCGCAACTTCTCACTGATAACTTTGTGGAAATTCAATATTTGACGTTATTTATCTATTTAGTTGGCCTATCTCAGACATCTTACAAACCAGTAATAACCACCGAAATATTGTTCGTTGTTTGTTTTACCTTGTGGAACTGATATCACTCCAGTTCTGTGTATATCTACGTAATGAGAAGCGATTTCCTACGAGCCTGCACACGGCACAAATAACATTATGATGTTACTTATAATTAGTTGGATTGGCTTGCTCAGAAATAGCACGAAAGTTTGCTATTCATAAAACACTGTTGTAGTTGTTCTTCAGTCATTTCCGGTCAATAATTTTCACTTTTCAGTTATATATAATAAATGGTCGATCTTTTCCGTGAAGTCTAGAATTCTGCATTATGCAGAGGTGTAAACTTTAATTATTTTATAATATAAATATTGCACTTACGAACCCGAGATTTCAGAATTCCAAAGACGAATGTTGTACACTTGTGTGGGAAAAATCTCGAACTTGTCTCTTATTCACGTTCTTAATTAAGAGGTCATGAATTAGCAGCTTTCGTATCTAAATATATTAATTATAACTTGAGATAAGTTCACAAAGTTTGGAACAGATGTTAGAAATTGAATGGCAAACCACTGTATACAATTTTGTTGAGTTGCACTGAAAATTATTAACTATCACTCTCTCTTAAATTTCAAGGACTTCCAACATGGCGGGCGGGCTCCTCACTCCGAATCCTGTGCCAGATGGAACAATTATATACTACTGACATTCTTATAGTATATACACATTTTCATCGTAATGTGTTTATATATATATATATATATATATATATATATATATATATATATATATATATATATATATATATATATATATATATATATATATATATATATATATATACGATAACAGTATCGTGATTTACCATCACCAGCGTATTTCCCGTTCCTTGTTGTTTTCATTTGGTTTTTCTGAAACGGTTAAGAAATGGGCATATGTTTATTAGAAACATTTTGTTCAGAATCACCAGTACTATCATACCTCAAAGCATGTACCTTTCCTTCTGACTCACCGTGTATACACTTGAAATAAAATCGATTTTCATGATATTTGCAAATGTGACGTACTGTACCACGAACCGTAGTTTTTAGCGTCTCATATGCAATGCGCAGTAGTAATTCTGTTAATAGGAGCATGCAGCACATCACAAGTACTCAGAGTGTCAGTATTTTGTCTCTAAACTTCACATTTGAAAATAAGTAAGAAATGTCGAGCATGGTGCGGATATGTTTCTGAATTTACAGGCTACTTTTCAACGAAGGAATGAAAAACCTTGACATATTTGAGGATATGCTAGGTTGTTTTTTTCACATTGGCATAAAAATAACTAAAGAAAAATTAAGTGAATGCTCACAAAAAATTCAAGATTATCAGTAGCTATGTGATTAACAATTATGTGTGTTTTGCAAAATAACATTATATTTGTTGGTAAAACATTATTTTGCTTGATGTTTGCATATTTTCATAACGAAATTGGTGATACTTATGGTGCAGAAATCTGATCAATTGTGAGGTAAATAGTTACCAAAATATTTGGTACATATTATAATATGTATTTGTGACAAATCATTGTATGTGTTCTATGTTATTTAAAAATTTATAAATTTGCAAAATTATTATAACACTTTCGGTTGTGGCCTTAAAGCTAAGTGACTTTCTGGGATTTTTCTACCATTGTGATTTTCCTCCTGAGACATTGTATGTTCAGATATTTAATTTTTGTTTTTATTAGTGAATTTCCTTAGTACAACATGTTCTTTTCTATTTTCAGCACAAACCGTTTCTTCCCCACTTTTTGTTCTGTACTAACTGATCATGCTCATGAGACAGAGCAACTATATCAGAAAATATATGCGTGTGATGCAGCCAAGTGGGTAACATAGCAAGTGCAGTGACGACATCACACATGTTCGTGCTTACCGTGAATGTGTGATGATACAGTATTAAATTCTCTTACCATTGATTTTGCACCACTTGATGACGTGCTAATCCAGTTCTGTTAAAGAATATTATCTTTCGTTTGACAGTTGTTAGGTATGATATGCGGCTGGCTTTTCACAATTCCTTTTTGTTTGATGAACCACTCTTCCAGAGACGAGATGAGTTCATTCAAGTATGGCACAAACAATATTTCGTCTATAATACTGTTCAGGCGAAGACGATGGAGTGTTTTCTCGGTGTTTCTATTTTCCAGTTAAAAAAAAATCGTTCAACAGTTTTGATGGCAGGATATTAAACGAAGGCTTTATGAGAGCTATGATTATAATAATGCGAATGCTGTAACTCTACAGTCAATGGCCTCGAACATCAGCCACATCACCAGCTGTGATATTCCAACGCGCAGGGGCGTCATTTCAGTTCTCTTTGTATTAAGTGACCACTTGCCCTGAATGCATGTATGATGCCTATTTTTAGAATAACAGGCAAAAGACGTTACACTTGTGTGAACAACACTACCTACTCATTACAGCTGAAAACGGGAAAAAAATAGGCGTTTTGCGATCCTTTAAATTTTTCCGCAGAATATTGAAAGACAAGTATAGACAGGTATTATAGGCAGTACAGTATAAGCTGAGCACTCAGCAGAAATGGTAATTAACTAAAATTCAGTTAATGTGCTGTGCTTCACTATTATGCTTTTTCATATGGGACTTTTAAGTCGTGACCACATCATTTTATTTGTGGGCAGTATAGTTCAAAGTAGGGCCGTTTCTATAGTAGTGTTTCTCGAATCCTTTGTTATTCGTACAGTTACGGCAGTCTGAAAAATTAATTTCTAGTCATTTTGAAGGTCCCAAAAATTATGTTTCTAATAAACGTGCCGAATTTTCGAAACTACAGCTACACAGTTTGAATTGTGTGTTCTTTTCGTAGGTATACAAATGTAACATACGTTAAACTGTTTCGTAAAAAATAGCCGTAACTCGCTGCAACTCATTTGCAACGCAGGCAGAGAGACCCCTTAATGGGTATGGGAAGGTATATTTATCAAGCAGATGATTAGAATACTTGGTCCTCAATAACAACAATTTAACAACTAAACCTCTCCCGCTAAGACTTCGGAATAATATATCTATATTTTTTTAAATCAAAAAACGAGACTTTTTGAAATTCGGTTGTTAAAGACGCCTAGATACTACTATTTTAAAAGTAATAAAAATGACAGTTTCTTAATATCGCACATTTAATAGGTTTATGACCTTATTTTTCTAAAAAGTTCTTAACTTTTTACTCAAAAATAGAGCCTATTACCACTTGGTGCTATATATCAATAAAACGTCCGCAGATTAAATATCTACTAGGAAAAAATATCTCATCGAATTTTGATGGGTAGTTATGATTTTGCTTTGTAGTGTATGTTTGCAACCTACAAATTAATAACGATGACAATCGGATTTCTTGGCCACATACAAGTGTCTAGCATAAAAAGAGAACCTAACTCTGGTGTGCAAAAGTGATCGTATCATTCCTGTACTTTGTCTTGTATGTGTTGAATGATTCTAGATACACATTACATGTTGCCACATACACTGATTATGCGCAAAACATATTCGGCAAGCGGACTAAAATCAGCGGGACATTTGTGATTTCTTCACCGCTTGCACAATTCCGGCCGGAGCTTCGGATGTACAGGTCACCAAACGATATCGGTACTCAAATTAAACACATCATTTATTATTACAGTTTGCGCAAATGCAGGATTCCGACTCAACAGTAGTACGCGATTAGTACTTAAAAACACAAGGCCAAAGCCTTAGGAAAATATTCTGTTGTGGTCTCCTCTTCGTGTTGTTTTGCGAAATTATGTGCGTGTTTCAATACCTGGCCTTGCGACTCTGTTATCGTAGGCCTCTGGTATACGTCCGGACAGCCAAAGAAGAGACTTATTCCCGTTCCACACATGCGTCGGTAGCTGCTAATAGTTTGTCATGTTATCCAATACAATGTTCCAAGCTACGGAACGATATAAGAAGTAGAGGACACCATAAATATACTAAAAGTGACATAGTTTTATCTTTAAGTTCTGGGTACCACGACTGGGAACTGACCTCGCCAATAATACACTTAAAATCGTTAACGAGCATACAGGCTAGTACTTCATAGTAAATTGTAGACAAAACATTTGGGACGAGGCAAGCAGTTGTGTGTGTACTTCATTACAGGCTGTTCATTATAAACTGAACACTCAGCAGAAAATGTAATTAATCAAAAATATATTTTATTGACTTTAGATAGTGTCTAAATGTTACGCTAGTTTTTAGTTACATGGTAGTTTTCGCACAAAAAAACAGTAAAGATGGCTGCAAAACAGCTGAAAGAAAACTTTATAGAGTGTTCACTTTATAGCGAATGGCCTATAATACGAATGGATGGCTTTGCAAAATAAACCACGGGGAAGAAAAAAGGTTGGGTAATAGTTCGTCCTTTGGTTTTGTGCATGAATGAAACAATTCGCAGGTCCCCGCCAGCGGTGTCCGCAAAAGAGCTGAAGGTACGCTGAACCCATGACGTCACACGTCGCAAGGGCCAGTCACCATGCTGTTGTTAATCACCACGCTGTTTGTCACAGACAAAAAAATGCTCCTTAGTGTAGCATCATGTTCTAGTGTAGTTGTAGCTGCGTGTGTGTAAGAGTGGGCGGGTGTTCTTGGTACGAGCTACACCATACTACGATCCGTTTTTTTGGAACTATTCTGTGTAAATGGCTGACCAACTAATTGTAAGTACCGCTTTGCGTGTTTTTATTGTAATGATGTTTCGGTGTACTCTCACAGATAAGCAGAACATACAGCCTGTATAGCTTAAATGTTTTACACTCGGATCATCTGGAATTTATTGTATTCTCTTACGTGCGGGTTTGATCCCCGACTTCCAAAAGTTACTTCTATGTATACCTTCAAGTTATGCAAATACTTCTGTACGTTGTCCGTTTTAAACTGAGCACTTCTCCACACTTATAATTATAAAAATTTATTTATTAATGTTTTAAAATCGAAGATTGGAGAGTTGTGAAACGTTTACACTGGTTTTTATTTATATGAAAGTTTTCGTATATTTAAAAAAGTTAAAAACGGAGACGTAATGGCGAACAGAAAATTGTAAGCAATACTAAGTTTATCGTGAACAGCCTACATAAACGATAACGTATGTATTACTGGATTATTAACTAACTCGTATTGTGTATCGTATTGCAACAATATGACACTTGTATTACAGGTACTTGTATTTTCCTTTAGTATTGTACACACACTCGCTTTTTCTCAAAGTCTTTGTGATTGGAGTAATTGCTTAGAATTATGTTTCATTTTCAACATCTCTTCTCGGAGCATTTTTAGTACCAAGCAGTAGGATCTAAAGGTGACCTATAAATAAAATGTTGTTATCCGTGGCTTACAAATTGACGCTGCGACGCGCTGCAAATACGCACACGTGTTATAAATGATGTTCGTGATATTTAGAAAGCGTTTGAAGCTATAACACTGAGCAGATCTAAGCAAACACTGCCAATATCTGCACAGATTATACTCATATTAAACTTGGTGTTAGTACTTTGCTACTTGTTTTGGTAAATAAAAGAAAATTATACAGTATTCGCTATCTGTCCGCACACACACTCACTTATGAAAGTCTACAGTTAGGCGGTCAGATAACAAATATTGTTTTGTTGTTTATAACCCAAAAATGTAAATGCTAACCAAGAAAATTGGTAACTTTTTACGTAACTGTTAACAATTACTTAGCTTTGACGGAATAGGTAAGTACTTCTTGGTAGGACCTATATTGCTCCGCTACAATTCATTCAGCACACACACAGAAGATTCAATGCAAGGAATCAACAATATCGAACATTTTACTTCTTTCATTAAGTTATTGTAGCTTTGTAATTTTTTTGACACAAGCAAACATGTTGCTACCAGAGCACAATGAAATTGTAGGCCTAGTAACAATAATTTATATGCGAGTTAAGTTTTGTTCTTGGCCTTTTTCTAAAAGACAAGCGAAATAAGTTGTGTTATAGTACCCAGAGAAAAACATAATAGTGTTACATCTATTGTTGTATGTGAAATGAAAATATTTTCTAACTTGCTATGTTTCTAAAATAGATTTAAAAGACAATAAAGTGAGTAAATTGAATCATGTTAAATGTTCATAACTGAAGGCCAGTAACTTTTCAAACAGAGGGGCTAAGTAAAATATTTACTTCCATAAGCAGTAGACTATAACCTGAGGATAGTGGGCAACAGTGCAATGCAACCGAAACATGAATTGGTGTTCTAGTGTCCACATGTTTTACGAAACCCTTTATTATTCTCAAGAAGTCAATGGTTACAGCCTTGTAGGCGATTCAATGTTCGTACGTCTTTCCTACCATGTTTCGTGTACAAGGAATGGGAAAAAACTGCCATGTAAACGAGATCGTAAGTCCCACCATATACCTTTTGTAGAGAGAATATATCCATAGCCAGGTATACTCACATTTGTATGGTTATGGGTGACTTTGTCTTATAAGTAGATTGTGGTAGAGGAGTTCTGGGATTTTGTGTCTCTGGCGCAAAAGCCCACAACATTCTCACAAGAGTAAGAGGCGGAAGGAAGAACTGAGAGGACGAAGGGTAATTTTAATGGCAGGGACGAATGATGTTCAGGTAAATTGCTATATGCATCAGAACTAAGATATGTATATTGACATAAACTCGTTTTAAAAGTTGTTAGGTTACAAATCAAGACACCTCATGTACGCTTCATAACAATAGCCCTGAAATATTTATATTCAAACATAACGTGACTACATTATTACTGTATTGTAAGTTTTGCACTGGAATGTGAATGCAACACTACATTATCTGTTGTTACTACATAATACATACATTAAAATTTTTTGTAATTTGTTATAATTGTCCTTAATTCTCATGAAATAAAAACATTACTTATTAAATGAAACCCATTTGCATAGACTCACTGTGGAATTTTTTTTGTTTGTTTATAAAAACAGCAACACAAAAATTTCAAGTGGCTGTCGCTGAAATTCCGCAACACGGTCAATTTCCTGCAGGATCTGAGATGTGAGTTGTTGTTGAACTCTGACTCCCATTCCTGCATTCAGTATTGACGACGGCAGGAATGCACTTCTCCTGAAGTTCAACCGATTTGTTCGATACACCGCAGGTAAATATCTCGATGTCTTATGTATCTAGCATTGAGTGAAGTTAAATTATAGCAAATATGTTGGTAGATGTTAATTTTCACTGATTCTGGCATATTTATTTAGCAAAATGTGTACTAATAAATAGATGCAAAAATCTAAAAGCAGGACCTATAAAAATGTAAAATCTTGAGGGTTATATTCCACTTAGGGCTAAGCTGTTTGCAAGCACAAAAAAGAATTTTCTAAACATCTTACCATTGAGTGGGTAAAAATGGTGAAATGGCTATCATAGCAGATTTTACTGCAATTCTAGGCAGATACTACTAATAAATACAAAGCAGGTTAGAATATTACGAGGAAAAAACACAATGGTTTCACCATGTCTAACAAAAACATTGACTATGCGTATCCATCTGAAGTAATTTCACGCAACCATTTTTTAAAACTTGAATCCCAAGACATGAAAATGACCTTGTAGCATGAGTTTGTTATATTTTCCTTTTCGCTCACCTCACAGAAGGCTCGGTGGCTAGGGAGGAAGATATACGAGGAAGGGAAGGGAGTAGAAATAAAATAAGAAATAGGTAACAGAAGGTTTATTAAGTAGAGAACTAGATCACAACAACTACAAGACAAGAAGGGAAGGACGTAGAGCTAGAGTATATAGGAGCTAGGTTAAGGATCGCTCTCAGCCCAACCAATAGAACTTACCACGCAGCTGCCGATCGACGGCAGTAGAAGAGTCTCGATGTCAGCCGCGCGCCGTGTCCAGGTCCGACCCCCGGACAAGAGGTCTGGTCGTCCTTGCAGTCCGAGAGCGTCTCCTCCAAACTCTAGCTTGTTGCTCCTAACCATTCTTCACGCCCCCACCAGGTCGTCAGAATCCTCTCCACTGATTGGTCCTTTTCTAGGCCCGGGGTGGAGCCATCCCTGCTAGCTATAGATGGTTTTGCAAGGGAAGGAGCTGAGGCCCACTTAACTTCGCGAATCCTCAGATTCTTGGCCTACAATCAGTTGCGGCAATCGTCCCGAAGCTTGGCGTAATTGTTTGTAAAACAACTACTGGCCGCATTCCTTCGCCGCTGCCTCTGGCGTTGGAGGGATTATGAAACCGTAGCAAGTTGTAAAACATCTCTCTGCTCTACTAGTTTCTCTACTAAAATAATATATCTCTGTTAATACTCTTTGATAGCCTGGTACGCTCACTGTAAGAGTATTGAGTGTGATGTGATGTAGTAGGTTGTGTTGCAAAGGTACTGTAGGAGTAAGCAAGGTGCGTAACACGTACATAGACCAAATTCTCCGTACTGACACTGTAGAGATTAAACTTTACACACAAGGACATTGGATGGAATAAAAGAAGCATTGCAAGTTAACATAATTTGCGTAATTGCTAAACTGATAAATTTAGGTATTTAATGAGGATATACTGACTGGATAGCTAAAAATCAACAACATAACATCCAAAAAAAAATAAAAAAATAAAAAAATAACATTTAAAATTATTTTACACCTTCTTAATAGCAAATAAAGTTTTCAGGGTTTAGTACGTCTTTAATAAAAAGCTTTGCAAAGTTAAGTGACATCCAAAAAATAAAATTACCGTCAATATAATTGATATTAGTATATATACTTCATATGTCACAGTTGGGAAAATAACATAGGAGACTAATTGTTGCTAAGTTCTTCTCTCAATAATTTTTACATTTCTCATGCTGCCATCCCTCGAATTATATGCCGATCATAGGTGCTTTAAACTAATGACGTTGCCACAAGAAGTTTAACAGCCGATAACTCTACATAGCTGCCAAGGATTCATTGCAAATTTTAAGCTACTGTCATCAACTTTTAACTTAAAAGCTATTCCTGCAGCTCAGATACAAAATAAATAATTGTGGTGCCCTGCAGTAAATTAAAAGTACTTTTAAATAAAACAATAATAAATCAGAAATTTCCACGCGTGCAGCTCTACTTGGATTCGTTTAACTAAAAATTGTGTGGATAAGGTAAATCCCCAAATTTACACACAGGTCAAAGTTATGACGAGATTTAGCCTCTTTAACCTAAAAACCGGAAACAAACCACTAGTTTTTAGAAACATAATCTCTAACAAGAAAATTTATGCAAATGATTTGGAAAAGCCATAATAATAATCATGATTTAAATAACTGTTACATAATTTGTAAAAGAAATCTATTAATTACAACTAAGAGTCCACTGTAAAAATTATGGATGTCACTTTTTCATTCCTTGTAACATCCATCATTTATGCTGTCGACTCTTCAACTGTCAAAAATAAATTAAATACCAATCATACATACTAGATACGTACTTATGCTAACATGTGATATTTGCTTTCAAAAAACAAAGGACCTGTACTTCTGAATTTGTATCCTCTGTTCTTCTGTGGTGGAAGTATCAACTTGTTATTCTTTGGAAGGTATGTAGCGAAAAATTTCAATAAAGTGAAACATTACAAAGCATTCAGATTAAAGTAATGGAAGACACACTGGCAACACAGTGGGCGTAGGATATCTAAAAACCCGACTGACTGCTACTGCCAGCCTCAGCTAGCGCACTGGAGGAGGAAGAGTAGGCCATAACACATTCAAGAAATATCTGTTACACTCGTACTAGCTGACCAGAAAATATTAACCTGTGTGCAGTCTATAAGCAGATTCCACAACACTTGCTTGTTCGCGGAGTATGTCGCGTGGAGTTTGAGCGTTCAGCGACGGCCACGGGAATACACACTTTTTACCTGTGCTTTTATAATAAACTAGCGGTCCCGCGCGGCTTTGCTCGCGAGTATTATTCGTAACTGATAATATTTACTTTTATTGAAAAACCTCTTTGTACACAAAATTGGTACTTCAGTCATCAAGTGTTAGAATGTCCAAGCGGCTAGTTGAACTAATTTTGCAGCAGGATAAGTAGCTATAGCTGTCCACGCGAAAAGCAGTCTTAAGTTTGACCCTGCCGCTAACAGCGACTTCGCCTGGGCCTTATTTATAGCCCTGCCTATTTGACGTTGTGGGGTAGTTACAGGCACCTAAGGTAAGAGGTTAATCGAATGAGAAACATCTGTTTACCCTGTGCAGAACCATTGGTGACGGTGCCCTCAATTATATATTTTCAAAATATTCACTTTAACTTTATTGACATAATAAAGATTCAGAGGGTAAAGGTTTCGCGGAAATGTATTTGGAGCCCCAAACCTGAGATTAGTGAGGTGATATATCGTCGGTTTACTGCCAAAAGTGATAAAGTTAAAATGAGATAAAATTATAAAAATGCTAGGAATATGTACATGTTGTTCACGAACAATTGCCCAAGTTTAAAGTCTATTCGTCGTTTGGTACCGTTGTGTCACAGTATAGTAACATACTGTACCACATTTTTGTTAATATCTACAATTTAATACTGTTTTTAAACGAAATAGCATTTATGACTTAGTCACTTTTGTCAGTATACCGACGATATGTCAGCTGATATTGTAGACGAACCTAAGTGGAAAGCAAACTGCAATTTTACCCCTTTTAAAGAATACATGTAAATTGCACTAATTCGATCTGCCTTGTAATTTTTGTGTGTTAGAATTGAACGTTTGCACGCAGCTTTGAACGGAATTCGAGCCCAGAACATCCCGGAATTTAGACGTGAGTGACAAACAATTGCGTCACGTATCGTCGAAATAATTCATTAAATAAAATTTATTGAAAAAAAATACCTGTGTCCTGGGATCATAGAGGTTTTACAACACCACGTCTCGATAGGTTACTGTAGTGAAACTCCTGTATAAGTTGTTGCTCGCTGCTCGTTCCTGCTTTTCGGATCGTCTGCCTTGATTATTGACCAACTAAGTTTTATTCTTAATAATCATGTTTCTTATAAAGAAAAAAAATTCCATACATATTTTTTTAAATATTTACGTAAGCATCACTCTGACGCGAACAACACCTCAATATCGCTACTGGTTAGATAGATATCGTGGGTTAATGGAAAACAAATTTTGTGCTTTTTCACCCTTTTGGGTGTCGAATTTCGAAATATTTTTAATTTACGTCTTAGACATTTGTATAATTATCCAACTGAAGTGCAAATCACATCGCT